>CM025842.1:651120-687058 GCA_014673565.1 Sebastes schlegelii | reverse complement strand
ATATAAACTAGTGTAGCAGCACAGCAGAGTGAGCGAGGTCAGTACGGTTCAGTTCATCCCCGGGTGTAGGAGTCACAGTTTGGTGCTGCTTCTGTGCAGCAGGTTGGATCCATTTATTTTCATTTGTTGTGAACAGACAGTAGTTCAGGTGTTAAAGACAGACCGTCCTCCTGCTGGATACTGAGGGGACATTTGTCCCTCTGGAAACTCTGGTAAACTATTTTCATCCTAAACACTAGAAAGGTGCAGATCTCCACCAGAGGTCTGGACTACGAAGCAGGATGTGGCGTTAGCGAGGTAACTTCAGGGTTAACCCTTCAGGGTTTTCTGTACTACGTAGGTGGATCACTTCTTACCGGGGTAGATCACCATGGTTACCATGGTAACTGATGCTGAACAGCTGACCTGCTCCGGAGCAGGTTATGTTCCAGATCAGAGATCAACTTGTATAAAAGCACCTCCTGCTGACCAATCAGAGCTCAGTGCACGGATTGTATGATAATATTACACACATATGAAGAAGTTACCGTCATAATCAGACTAAACACATCACAGTTTAAACTGACAGATGCAGGAAGGACAGCTGGCTGGATGCTGGGGCTGTTTACTATTATTATTATTACTATTATTATTTTTTTACTGGCTCTTGATTCCGTTTCACACCGCCGGAGAGACGGGACGCAGCAGAAAGAAGGTTGAAATATGAAGGTACCCCGGGTACGATAAAGACACCCCGGGTACGGTGAAGACACCATGGGTATGATGAAGATACCATGGGTATGATGAAGATACCCGGGTATGATGAAGATACCCGGGTATGATGAAGATACCCGGGTATGATGAAGATACCCGGGTATGATGAAGATACCCGGGTATGATGAAGATACCATGGGTATGATGAAGATACCATGGGTATGATGAAGATACCCGGGTATGATGAAGATACCCGGGTATGATGAAGATACCATGGGTATGATGAAGATACCCGGGTATGATGAAGATACCCGGGTATGATGAAGATACCCGGGTATGATGAAGATACCATGGGTATGATGAAGATACCCGGGTACGATGAAGATACCCCGGGTACGATGAAGATACCCGGGTACGGTGAAAACACCCCGGGTATGATGAAGACACCCCGGGTACGATGAAGATACCCCGGGTACGATGAAGATACCCCGGGTATGATGAAGATACCCGGGTACGGTGAAAACACCCCGGGTACGATGAAGACACCCCGGGTACGATGAAGATACCCCGGGTACGATGAAGATACCCGGGTACGGTGAAAACACCCCGGGTATGATGAAGATACCCGGGTATGATGAAGATACCCGGGTATGATGAAGATACCATGGGTATGATGAAGACACCCGGGTATGATGAAGATACCCGGGTATGATGAAGATACCATGGGTATGATGAAGATACCATGGGTATGATGAAGATACCCGGGTATGATGAAGATACCCGGGTATGATGAAGATACCATGGGTATGATGAAGATACCCGGGTATGATGAAGATACCCGGGTATGATGAAGATACCCGGGTATGATGAAGATACCATGGGTATGATGAAGATACCCGGGTACGATGAAGATACCCCGGGTACGATGAAGATACCCGGGTACGGTGAAAACACCCCGGGTATGATGAAGACACCCCGGGTACGATGAAGACACCCCGGGTACGATGAAGATACCCCGGGTACGATGAAGATACCCGGGTACGGTGAAAACACCCCGGGTACGATGAAGACACCCCGGGTACGATGAAGATACCCCGGGTACGATGAAGATACCCGGGTACGATGAAGACACCCCGGGTACGATGAAGACACCCCGGGTACGATGAAGATACCCCGGGTACGATGAAGATACCCGGGTACGGTGAAAACACCCCGGGTACGATGAAGACACCCCGGGTACGATGAAGACACCCCGGGTACGATGAAGATACCCGGGTACGGTGAAAACACCCCGGGTACGATGAAGACACCCCGGGTACGATGAAGATACCCGGGTACGGTGAAAACACCCCGGGTATGATGAAGACACCCCGGGTACGATGAAGATACCCCGGGTACGATGAAGATACCCCGGGTATGATGAAGATACCTGGGTACGGTGAAAACACCCCGGGTATGATGAAGACACCCCGGGTACGATGAAGACACCCCGGGTATGATGAACTGGCTTGGTAGTCCAGGCCTCAGGTGTGTCTGCTGTAATGTTTGATTGAATGAATCTAACCCAGTACAGGGCTCTAGACTGTTACTGTATCAGACGTGTTCATACATACATACGTACATACATACAGATGTAAACATGAAGTAACGTGCAGTAGAAGTAGAGTTGAGGTAGCGTGTGGCAGTGCGGTGTGTTTATGCTCAGTTTTTATGGTCTGATTTTACAGCTTTGTTTTCTAGCTGCAGTGCAGACTGGATGTTTTAGTGTTTTAGTGTTCAGTGACTGCACAACGATGAATAACTGGAGTGTGTTGTGACTGGATGAGACGCTGTTGAGGATCTGTTCTCTGTGAGTTTAATGACAGACGATCAGACACAACAACAACAACAACAACAACGACGACGACAGCGTGATTCACAGAACGCCGAATATTCAGCAACATCCACGTCTTTAATAACGCTCCATAATCCCACATATCTGCAGCTCCAGTGAACGCTCCGCGGAGAACAACATGTATTCTACTGAGAGGATTTATTGAGGTGGAATTGTTGGAGTGTGAAGACGAGGGTACCACTTTACATCTACTGTTATATGACACACACACACTGAGGGGCCCAAGGTAGCCATTAAGAATAATGGCCTCTGGTTACGCGTTGCCATGGTGATCGAAAAGAGGAAAGAAAGGCAGGTTCAGTGGAGCTGATGAGCGCTGGAGCGACTGCAGCTCTGTCTGTCCTCTGAGGACGTTTATGTCCTTGGCTCCCCTGACACGAGACATCTGCTGATGTCTGTAGTTTAACTGGTTCCAGTAACAGTCTGAACCTTGATGTCTGTAGTTTAACTGGTTCCAGTAACAGTCTGAACCTTGATGTCTGTAGTTTAACTGGTTCCAGTAACAGTCTGAACCTTGATGTCTGCTGTTTAACTGGTCCCAGTAACAGTCTGATGTTTGTAGTTTAACTGGTCCCAGTAACAGACTGAGCCCTGATGTCTGTGGTTTAACTGGTCCCAGTAACAGTCTGATGTCCGTAGTTTAACTGGTCCCAGTAACAGTCTGATGTCTGTAGTTTAACTGGTCCCAGTAACAGTCTGATGTCTGTAGTTTAACTGGTCCCAGTAACAGTCTGATGCCTGTAGTTTAACTGGTCCCAGTAACAGTCTGATGCCTGTAGTTTAACTGGTCCCAGTAACAGTCTGATGCCTGTAGTTTAACTGGTCCCAGTAACAGTCTGATGTCTGTAGTTTAACTGGTCCCAGTAACAGTCTGATGTCTGTAGTTTAACTGGTCCCAGTAACAGTCTGATGTCCGTAGTTTAACTGGTCCCAGTAACAGTCTGATGTCCGTAGTTTAACTGGTCCCAGTAACAGTCTGATGTCCGTAGTTTAACTGGTCCCAGTAACAGTCTGATGTCTGTAGTTTAACTGGTCCCAGTAACAGTCTGATGCCTGTAGTTTAACTGGTCCCAGTAACAGTCTGATGTCTGTAGTTTAACTGGTCCCAGTAACAGTCTGATGTCCGTAGTTTAACTGGTCCCAGTAACAGTCTGATGTCTGTAGTTTAACTGGTCCCAGTAACAGTCTGATGTCCGTAGTTTAACTGGTCCCAGTAACAGTCTGATGTCTGTAGTTTAACTGGTCCCAGTAACAGTCTGATGTCTGTAGTTTAACTGGTCCCAGTAACAGTCTGATGTCTGTAGTTTAACTGGTCCCAGTAACAGTCTGATGTCTGTAGTTTAACTGGTCCCAGTAACAGTCTGATGTCTGTAGTTTAACTGGCCCCAGTAACAGTCTGATGTCTGTAGTTTAACTGGTCCCAGTAACAGTCTGATGTCTGTAGTTTAACTGGCCCCAGTAACAGTCTGATGTCTGTAGTTTAACTGGCCCCAGTAACAGTCTGATGTCTGTAGTTTAACTGGCCCCAGTAACAGTCTGATGTCTGTAGTTTAACTGGTCCCAGTAACAGTCTGATGTCTGTAGTTTAACTGGTCCCAGTAACAGGATTGATCAGGAGGAGATCAGGAGACGGTAGAGTCTGATGTGACGGTGATGATCGGTAGGAGGAGGTGTTAAATCTCTCTGACTGTGTCTCTGGATGTCTCTTAATAATAATAACTGTCTGATTACACACATTAATGAATTAAATCTGAGTGTTCTCTGATATTTAATATGCTGCTGTAATCTAATTATCTGAGTCAACAATAAAACCGTTAATCCAGCGTGGTAAACACGACACATCCAGTAAAGGATGGAAACACATTGACAGGAAGAGCAGAGCTAGACAGAGCAGAGCTAAAGCTGCATGCTAACTTCTAAAGAAAGGCCAAAATATGTCCGAAAATAATTCAAAACAAAGGCTGAAAGAGGCCAAAATATGTCCGAAAATAATTCAAAACAAAGGCTGAAAGAGGCCAAAATATGTCCAAAAATAAGTCAAAACAAAGGCTGAAAGAGGCCAAAATATGTCCAAAAATAAGTCAAAACAAAGGCTGAAAGAGGCCAAAATATGTCCAAAAATAAGTCAAAACAAAGGCTGAAAGAGGCCAAAATGTGTCAAAAAAATGACCGAAAAAAATGCTGAAACATGTCTGAAATTATTTTTAAAAAAGGCTGAAATATGTCCGAAAAAATGCAAAATTATGTCCGAAATATGGTCTAAAAAATGTCTCAAATGAAGGCCGACATTTGTCCGAAATATGTCCAAAAAAGGCAGAAAAAAATGCCAAAGTATGTCCGAAATATGGCTCAAAAAATGTCCTTAAAAAGGCCAAAATATGTCAAAACAACGGCTGAAAAAAGTCAGAAAAAAAGCCGAAATATGTCCGAAAAAAAGTGTGAAAAAGTTAACAGGAAGCGTTATGGTATGGAGGTAACGTTATGGTTTGGAGGTAACGTTATGGTATGGAGGTAACGTTATGGTAAGGTGGTAACGTTATGGTATGGAGGTAACGTTATGGTATGGAGGTAACGTTATGGTATGGAGGTAACGTTATGGTAAGGTGGTAACGTTATGGTATGGCGGTAACGTTATGGTATGGAGATAACGTTATGGTATGGAGGTAACGTTATGGTATGGTGGTAACGTTATGGTATGGAGGTAACGTTATGGTATGGAGGTAACGTTATGGTAAGGTGGTAACGTTATGGTATGGCGGTAACGTTATGGTATGGAGATAACGTTATGGTATGGAGATAACGTTATGGTATGGAGATAACGTTATGGTATGGAGGTAACGTTATGGTATGGCGGTAACGGTATGGTATGGAGATAACGTTATGGTATGGAGGTAACGTTATGGTATGGAGGTAACGTTATGGTAAGGTGGTAACGTTATGGTATGGCGGTAACGTTATGGTATGGAGATAACGTTATGGTATGGAGATAACGTTATGGTATGGAGATAACGTTATGGTATGGAGGTAACGTTATGGTATGGAGGTAACGTTATGGTATGGAGATAACGTTATGGTATGGAGGTAACGTTATGGTATGGAGGTAACGTTATGGTAAGGTGGTAACGTTATGGTATGGCGGTAACGTTATGGTATGGAGATAACGTTATGGTATGGAGGTAACGTTATGGTATGGAGGTAACGTTATGGTAAGGTGGTAACGTTATGGTATGGAGGTAACGTTATGGTAAGGTGGTAACGTTATGGTAAGGTGGTAACGTTATGGTATGGAGGTAACGTTATGGTATGGAGGTAACGTTATGGTATGGAGATAACGTTATGGTATGGAGGTAACGTTATGGTATGGAGGTAACGTTATGGTATGGAGGTAATGTTATGGTATGGTGGTAACGTGGCGGTGGAGCCGGCCGTCGCTCTCGTCTCCGTGGTCAAACTGGCCGACGCTACGACTGTAGAGCACCCAGATACTGACATTTGTGTTCTCTGCATTGAAACGGCCCGATGGAGCTGACCATGATGGATAAAGAGAACGGAGCTGACGGGAGAGCTAGAGACCACCTTGGAGAAGTCAGAGGAAGTAGACACGTGGGACTACATCCGCTTTTCAAAATAAGATGTTAACAAATGGAACTGTAGATACTAAATACATCTATGGAAATAAGATTGATGGATTATATTCACCAGAAGTATAAAACATTATAGATTAAAAAGATAATCCCACTAATCTGTGAGGGAAATGTCTTTATTCTTTGATATTTTTGCCGGTTGCTGGATAATCAATAATTCCTGACAATAACTGATATATTTGACTTCAGAACATCTCTGACTACCTATATGCTGAAAATTAAACATTATTACTGGATTCATTTAGAGATTTTCCAAAGTAAAAGTCCCTAGAAGTGATGATTCAGCTTGTTCTCGAGGTCTGGAGTTAAAAAAGTTAACAAAAAGCGCTCGTAGGAACAGCCTCCTGGAGGTCTGCTCTCTCCTTCCGGTTTCCTCCTGAAGTCTGGTTGAACCAAACTGAAGCCTGTAATATCTGACTAACACACACACACACACACACTCAGGTAACAGGCTGTGCGTGTGCGTGTGCGTGTGTGTGTTGTCGTGGCGGATGGTCGGATGGTAGACGAGGGGGCGTCCTCGCTGCTGTACGAGGTGTTTTATTCAGTACGAGGAGGATCGATGGTGTGTGTGAGGACATTCATGGAAACAACCTGAAACAACCTGTACGAGACACACACACACACACACACACACACACACACACACACACACACACACACACACACACGGGAACAATGAGTGCAGCCCGGAGTAGCTTCAGTCGTGACTGGAAGTTTTCTGAGTCATCGGCTCATGAGATGGATCTCTGACTGATTTCATCTCTCTCTCTCTCTCCGTCCTCCCACTCTCTCTCTCTCTCTCTCTCTCTCTCTCTTTGCAGCGTTCCTCTCGTTCCCCACCTCTCAATACTCCTCTACCCCCCACTCTCTCTCTCTTTTACTCTCTCCCCCCCTCCGTTCTGTCTCTCCTCTCCAGACTGCAGCTGCTGGTGTTTTACAGTAAATTGATCAGAACGACTTCTTTCTTTTCTCACCACACTTCTTTACAACTGAAGTGATTTCAGTCCTCTGATGTTTCATTCTGATCAGTGATACAGAAAACTGAAAAATATGCAAATATATATATATAGTTTTGTAAAAAAAAGTGTTTAGGTAACACTTTATAATAACTAGAGATGCACCGGTCACACAGATACCTGGGCTCTGGGTATCGGCCGATACCGAGTACCGATCTGATGCTAGTGTTTAAGTGTGTTGGAAATGTTCTTCTATGAGTAAGGCAACATCAGGCTTGACTTTAACATTGTTTTATTAACTTTAGAAAACAAAATGTAACAAATAAATTACATTTTTTATTTTATTTATAAAAATTACATTTTTATTTTTTATTAAGATTAATAAATCGTACATAAGCAACTTGGTAAAAAAATCTTAAAACTTAACAACATTTTTATTTATTATTAAAATAATAAATTGTACATCAGTAACTTGGTAAAAAATCTTCAAAATGAACAGATTTTTTATTTATTCAAATAATAAATCGTACACCAACAACTTAATTTCGACCCGATGAAGATCCAAACAGGATCCAAACGTAGTCAGTAAAGATATGGTGGCGTAGTGGAGGAGCGTGCCGGTGTTAGCGTTCGTAAAATGGATCATGTCAGCATGTTGTCTAATCTGAAGTCACAGAAACACAGTTCTGTGTGTGAGTGACATCGGCTCCAACAATCATTAGTCATTGTTAATTTTCTTCTTTTCACTTTGAGTCATCTTCCTGACAGTCACAGTGAAGTGAAGAGCGCTGATTCATCCCATCAGGGTTCAGTTTAATGACTCTCTGAAGGGACGAGTTACTGGATCACTTCACTTAACTTCATCTCTTTACAGTCGTCTTTAATCTCTGACTGAATGTTTCCGTCAGTAGAGAGACTTTCTGTCCGTTTGGTTTGGAAGAGTTATTCCCTGCAGGTTTATACGGAGAGTTTACGTCTTCACATTTAACTGCAGCGTTTCTTATTGTTTAAAACCTGAATGTCCAGCAGAAGATCCAGTTGTCCTTCACTAGACCAGACGCTTCTGAGAACATTGATCTGTTCTCCTTCTGGAACCCGTTCCCACACAACTAAACTATATCCTCAATCCCGTCTTAAGGGAAACGTCATTTCTGAAAAATGTCGGACAAAAAAAGTCTGAAAAAAAATCTGAAAAAAATCTGAAAAAAAGTCTCAAAAATAAAGATCTGAAAAAAAAAAATCTGAAAAAATATCTGAAAAAAAAATATCTGAAAAAGTCTGAAAAAAAATATCTGAAAAAAAAGTCTGAAAAAGTCACAGTTTGAAACACTTGATTAACGCTGTTAATTTAAATAAAGCAAACGGTGCAACAACAGGGGTGCAGGGATGACCGTCGCTGATTGGTTAAACGCCGCCGCTTCAACTGTGCCGCTTCATTCATAAACAAGTTTACTCTAGTATTGATTTAAGACAAGAGGAGAGCATCTCTCTTCTTCTGATGATATTAAAACTCAAGTTAAACTTTGCTGTCGGCTTCACGACTCATTAAAAGAAGACGGAGAGAAGACGGAGAGAGAGATGGCGAGGGCGAGCGGTAGAAGAGACAGAAAAAGAGAGAAAGAAGAGTTATTTTCTGGTTGTTTCACAGCCGTTCCGTTCTACAGCAGAAATAAATAACCATGAAACACTCAGCTGATGATTCACTGTGGCAGACGCTCTTAGATTCAGTTCATTCATTACATCACCGTGCAGCAGGAAATATCATCACAGAGACAAAACCAAACATTCATTTCTTTCTACGTGTTGTTTAGCTGAAACAGGCGACACGCTGAACTGCAGAGTTTACGATGCTGGTTATTACGTCAGCGACTCATTTCTCTTAAAGCATCAGTAGGCGAGATCGGAGCAAATGATTACGTTAATGCCTATTTCTCTCCTCCGATGTTCTCAGAATCATCTTGTAGTGCACGGTTTAGCTGCAACATCAGAACGTTTGTGACGCCGACGCCATTGTGAAGGAACGCCAAGTTCTGATCACATGACCGGAGCTCAGCCAATAGGAACGCTCTCTCTCTCTGAAATGACCTGTGATTGGTCAAAGTCTCCCGTCACGGGCTAGATGTTGAAAGGTTATTATGAGATTTTCTGCCTACTGCAGCTTTAATCTTCACGGGTCTTTAGACCGCGGTGGAAACACGGACAACAGGGGGCTGAAGGAACCTTTTAGTTCCTTTTAGAAGTAGTTCCAGGGACTAAAAGTCCTCCGTTGTTACACTCGTTATTATTCCATGTATATTCTCCGTCAGCTGCTCTGCGTGTCGCTCGTCGTACATCGCCACTCGCTGTGAAGGTATTTTGAGAATGCAGTTTAGTTGAATGGGAGCGTGATCTTTAGGAGACACGGCTGCCTTCACATCTGGATTCACTCAGATGGATTCATCCACGTTAAGAAGGTTGCTGAACGACCTTCATCGTGGTTAAAGAAGAAGCTGCGTTGACTGTGTGTTTGAAACAGGAAGTTGATGTTGGCGTGAGCGGAGGTTGTGATGTTGCTGTTGACTGCGGCGCTGCGGCGAACTGAGGGAGTCTGTCAGCGCAGGATAAGCGGCGCTGTGTGACACCACGGGAGGCGCTAATGCAACATTTGTGTGATTGATGCGAGTCATTTCCTCGCTGTCATACACTCCTGGAGGTGCTGCTGGGAAAACTCCCATAAAGCATCTCATCACACACACACGCCGTACAGCCCATTAGAGTCGACGCTCTCTGCTATACTGCTGAGTCGTGACTCGACACGCTGACAGTGACGAGTCATTTACGAGTGTCGAGACAACAATAACTCCTCCGCCAATCCACCCAACAGAAGGTGTTTGTGTGTTCGGAGGATTCGTGGTGCAACATTTCACTCAAACAGCCGGTTAATCTGCGCTTTATTTAGTAAATCAAACGGAGTCTTCCTGTGTGAGTCTGCTGCATTAAACAGCTCAACGCTCTACGAGCCGCAGATTCTTCTTTCTACCTTCCACTCTCAGCTTTTGTTCAGCAGCCCACGTGTTTCTCAGCGTGGACGACGATGTCCTCGAGGAATCGAAGGGTTAAAAGGTCCTTTTAAATCTAGGGACAGACGACAACATTCACATCACGTGGACTCTCACAGACAGACAATACTGAAAGTCTCTGATAATCAAACGATGTTTTATACAAAATACAACCAGTTAACACAAATAAAACAGTATGAAAATATAAAATATATATATGAATATTATATACATTTTTATTTATTTATTATTATCATTACTATATATTTATTTATTTTATTCACACATTTTAAAAATAAATTTATTATATTTTTTATTTTATCATTTGTATTTATGTATTTTTATTTAATAATATTTCTCATTAATATTTATTTATATTCATTTATATGTTTATTATTATCATTACTATGTTTTTATTTATTTATATTCATAAATTAAAACCATATATTTATTATATATTTTTATTTGAATTTATTTATTTATATATTTTTTATTTTATTATTATAACTACCTGTATGAAATATGATATATATATATATATATATATATGTATATACACATATATATATCACAACATTTTGAGGACTCAGTCATAGTCCGAAATATCTTTATAAGTTGGAGGAAGTGAGTTGCAGATTACAGGAATAGTTTGACATTTTGAGAAATGCACTTGAGAGTTAGACGCTCAGATTGATAATACTCATGTGTATGGAGGACGGAAGCTGCCACAATAAAAAAATCAATCAATCAATCAATCAATAAAAGACTCAATAAATGAATTAATATGTCATTAACTGAAGCAAAAATGATATTAAAAATAAAAGTAGCCATTAATTAATTGATAAAATGTGACATAAATTGATATTTCTGTTTTAATTTGCGTCTTTATTTATATATCAACGACAGTTTTCCCTTTTATTTACGTACTTGTTTTTATTGATTTTCAGAGTTATTTATTTATAACTCTAAAAATGTATTTTTAATTATTAATTCATTGATTAATAAGACTGCTGTCGTGTTAATCAGACTCATATTGAGATGTGACGATGTGTAAAACTGCCAGAACATTTCCATAATGAGATGCGTATGTGGCCGCGGCCTCGCGGTGTCTTTGTGATGCATCACTGCACAGATATTCAGATGAGGAGATGTAAATGACTGCATGTTGAACTGGAACCTGCCGAAGCCTCCGTAGTATTTCTCCATCCCTCTCCTGCCTCTCTTCTTCACCTGTTGCTCCTCAATGGGAACCATGGAAACAGAGCCGAGCCAATGAGCAGCAGCCTCCGCCGGTGGTGGTGGTGGTTGCGGCTCGGCTCGTGTCCTCGGCAGGCCAGCGGAATGCTGCCACACGGATTGTTTGGAGTTGTTTGTGATGTCATTGTGTTTATATCACAACCTCATATCTCTTCTTCTATCTTTAAAACACGTCACTGAGCCTCACTGCTGCTCCTTCATCACCATCAACATACTCACTATAGAGGACCACATGTGGATTCATCCGCCGCTTAATATAGTCCCCAACTAATGCACTATTCCCTCCAGTGTGTCTGATATAAGTCTGCAGCTGATTTACAACTTTATTAAACATAAATCTGTAGATTTGTGAAGTTTCAGCGATCTGTTTATTTTTATGTGAAAGTTAAATCAAATATTTTGCCGCTAAAATGAATGAATAATCGTAATAACTAATAATGATAAATAATGCTTATTATCGTGTTGGCCATAATCGTGCAGTTCTAGTTTGTTTTTAGTTACAGTGTTTTTTTGCAGGCTGCACCAGAAGCTTCTGCTTCGGCTGAATTTTAAGATTTTTGGTGGATAAATTGCTGGATTTTTAATTTTATTATTAATAATAATTAATTATATTATTTTAATCATGCGTTTTATTGTTTCCTTAAGAAAAAAGACAACAACCTAAACCACAATCAAATAAAATAATATGGACATAGTTACTGTAAATTCGAAAACAAAGGGGAAAAAAAGGTAGTATTAATAATAAAATTAAAATATATAAATAAATAAATTCATTAAAAATATATATATATTGTATTTATTAAAAGATATAGTAAATATTTTGTTATTTATGAATAAAAACAAATAAATTAATAGAAATTATAATAATAAATAAATATAAATAAATTATTAGTAATGATAATAATTAATAAATACAATAAAATAAAAAGATATAATTTCAATTTTAAAATTTAAGAATACAAATAAATAAATAGTAATGATTATAATAAAAAATATAAAATAAATTAATTAATAGTAATGATAATAATGAATAAATAAAATAAATACAAATTGTAAAATAAAAAATATAATAAATTCAGTTTTTAAATTTACGAATAAAAAATAAAATATTAATGATAATAATAAATATAAATAAATAAAGATGAATGGATGAACTGGGTTTTTAAATGGAAACATAAAGATGGTGTAGTGCAGCGGCTCCTGTGCTCACTATCAATGGTGTTGGCTTTAATAACAGTTATTAACCTCAAACTGTCAGCCTCATTAACCGCTCCACAATCATTTGACCCCGCGGCGTTTACACCGACACCGTAGACTCCGCTGCCTTTTACAAACAGGGACGACTACGGGAACGCTGTGACGATCGCATGATTGTCCGTAGTTAATCGTGATTACATGCACATTTTGTATCTGTTCTAAATGAACCTTAAAGGATCTGTCGAGTATTTAAAACTCTTATCAACATGGGAGTGGACAAACAGTGTGCTGACTTGACTATGACTTGCCCCAAACTGCATGTGATTATCATAAAGTGGGCATGTCTGTAAAGAGGAGACTCGTGGGTACCCATAGAACCCATTTACATTCACTGATCTGGAGGTCAGAGGTCAGAGGTCAAGGGACCCCTTTGAAAATGGACATGACTCCAACATTTAGTGTAAGTTTGGAGCATTATTTAACTCCTTCATGACCAGCTAGTCTGACATGGTTGGTACCGATGGATTCATCAGGTTTTATAGTTTCTTTGATACCAGTATCGGACTTTCCTTCTGCCTTTTTTTTTACATTTTTCAGATTTTTTCCAAACTTCTTTCTGATATTTTCCGTAATTTTTCGGACTTTTTCAGATTTTTATTTTTTGCTTTTTTTAAATATTTTTCTGAAATTTTTTGAAAATGTTTCAGACTTTTTTTCTGACATTTATCTGATTTTTTCAGAATTTTTTTCAGATATTTTTCGGACTTTTTTCAGATTTTTATTTTTTGCGTTTTTTGAAAAATTTTTGGACTTATTTTGGGGGACATTTTTTTCCCAACAAGCTAGTATGACATGGTTGGTACCGATGGATTCATCAGGTTTTATAGTGTCATATGATACCAGTTGCATTAATGCATCAAAGAAATTAGTGGCGTTAAAACAAATTTGCGTTAACGCGTTAATATGGCGTTAACTTTGACAGCCTTAGCACTTCTTCTTTTAAGCCCAACCGTGATGTTTTCCCTTCAACCTCACTAAGTTAGTGGTACGTTTTGTTGCCCCCTGCCTGTTAACACAGTTGTGTAATATTGGCGTCTCTGACGTGACTCTGACACGCTGTCCTCTGGTGGACCGGCGGGTCTATAACACACTTTGGCGTGATACCGTGTTGATGGTTTTTATCCGTGTAACAGGAAGCCGTGAGTCAAACCCAACAACTAGCAGTCCCCCTCCTCAGGGAGAATGACTGTGATATCCTGATTTTTATTACTTTTTGAGTGTATGTAGTATTTTTGCTGCAGTGACTGTTGTTGTTGTCTCTCTGGAGCATCTCACTGAATTTAATCTCCTGTTCCTCTCGTCGTCGTCGTCACCTCCCCGCTCGCCTTTTTGTTCTCAGCCTCTCAGAGCCTGAAGCTGCTGAAGCTGCTGCTGCTGCTGCTGCCCCTCCTCCACCAGCTTTACATAGTGGGGCTGTGTGTGTGTGTGTGTGCGTGTGTGTGTGCGTGTGTGTGTGTGTGCGTGTGTGTGTGCGTGTGTGTGTGTGTGCCATATCACTGAGTACACTAACATATGCACACACACACACACACACGATGCCTCGCTATCTGCCTCCTCTTCCCAAACATCCCTCTCTCATTATTTCCCTCCCTCTCTCTGTTCTCTCATTCACTCTCTCGCTGTGTGTGTTTATATGTGTGTGTGTGTGTTTGTGCGTGTGTGTGTGTGCGTGCCAATGCGTCGCGATGCCGCCGGTGAACAGGTGTTCAGTACAGCCAGCCAGCGCCGGCGCTCCACAGTAGGGAGCAGATAGAGACACGCTCATCCAGGATCGAGCATCACACGTGGGGGCATCCAGAGTCCGACCCCTCCAGAGCCGGCTTCAGACAGAGAGATCTAACCCAGCGGAGGAGACTCACCGCCTGGGCTGGATCTGCTGCTGAAACAGCCTCATTCACCTCCACTCTCTCCACGGAGAGTTTCACATCTAGTTGAATGCTACTTCCACAGCTTCCAAGCAACTTTTTGCACCTCGGTTTGGATCCGACAGGTGAAGCAGGAGAGGCGCCGGTGCAGGATTTCGTCCGCTGGTATCCAGTTTCAGCCGAGCTGGGACTGTCGAGGAACGTTTCTCCGCTCGTCTTTGTTGGATTTTGCTGCAGCGTGAAGTCAGACTGCAGCTCTGAGTCGCTGCCGTTCTTCTGGGAGACGGAGCAGAGATGTCAGGAGACGTTTGACCAGATGAAATCGATCCCGTCTGAGGGGACGGTTTGACGCGACGGAGCGAGGAGAAGGGGTTCTGATTTATCTTGTTTGATTCGGTGAGCGTTGGATGTTTGGATGTTTGGACTGCGGGTCGATGGAAGGTGTGAGAACTTTCTGAACGTCCTCTTTCGGATCTCCTTCCTCTCGTTCTGCTGTGAGTTCACCTGGAAACACCTGTCGAGGACAAACTCTCTTCAGCTGTGGATTTATTGTCCTCAGGTTCTGATCCGTGCCTGTGTTCTGCTGTGTGTGTGTGTGTGTGTCAGGTCGGACAGTAAGGTCTACCGGTTGGCCCAGAGGTGGAACCAGAGGGCGGCGGGAGATGCTCTGATCCTGAGACCCCTGTTCAGCACGGGAATCCCCCGATCGTCTCTCAGCCTGGACAGGTGAGGACACACACACACCTGCACTCTGGACTCCATTCACCGATGTATCAGGTTTCATTTTACCATTTCTAAACAGATCTTTTTAATGCCAGAATGGATATATCTGCTTCATCTGAGTCTCTGTGGAGGTAGAAGGAAGTTACCGCTTTTATTTTATTCTGAGTAACAGTGACGTCATATCCGTTCCGTATCCGTCAACCAAAACAAACCTCAGAGAGTCTAAAGCGTCGGAGGGTCAGCGTGGATACGACCTGCACCCTCACCTGTTAACTCCAGCGTGGTAAACACTACACATCCAGTAAAGGATGGAAACACTTTGGGTTTCACACATTGACAGGAAAAGCAGAGCTAGACAGAGCAGAGCTAAAGCTGCATGCTAACTTCTAAAAAAGGACCGAAATATGCGTCCGAAAATAAGTCTGAACAAAGCCCGGAAAAAAGTGAGAAAAAAAAGCCGGAATATGTCAAAGTGTGTCCGAAACATGTTCAAACAAAAGTCTGAAATATGTCCGAAAAAAGGCCGATATATATCTGAATAAAAGTCAGAAAAATGTCGGAAATATTTCCAAAAAAAAGACTGAAAGATGTCTGCAAAATGTCCGAAAAAAGTGCGAAAAATTTAGCAGTAAACATTATGGTATGGTGGTAACGTTATGGTATGGTGGTAACGTTATGGTATGGCGGTAACATTATGGTATGGAGGTAACGTTATGGTATGGAGGCAACGTTATGGTATGGTGGTAACGTTATGGTATGGCGGTAACATTATGGTATGGAGGTAACGTTATGGTATGGTGGTAACGTTATGGTATGGTGGTAACGTTATGGTATGGCGGTAACATTATGGTATGGAGGTAACGTTATGGTATGGTGGTAACGTTATGGTATGGTGGTAACGTTATGGTGTGGCGGTAACATTATGGTATGGAGGTAACGTTATGGTATGGAGGTAACGTTATGGTATGGCGGTAACGTTATGGTACGGAGGCAACGTTATGGTATGGTGGTAACGTTATGGTATGGCGGTAACATTATGGTATGGAGGTAACGTTATGGTATGGTGGTAACGTTATGGTATGGTGGTAACGTTATGGTATGGCGGTAACATTATGGTATGGAGGTAACGTTATGGTATGGAGGCAACGTTATGGTATGGTGGTAACGTTATGGTATGGCGGTAACATTATGGTATGGAGGTAACGTTATGGTATGGTGGTAACGTTATGGTATGGTGGTAACGTTATGGTATGGCGGTAACATTATGGTATGGAGGTAACGTTATGGTATGGTGGTAACGTTATGGTATGGCGGTAACATTATGGTATGGAGGTAACGTTATGGTATGGTGGTAACGTTATGGTATGGTGGTAACGTTATGGTGTGGCGGTAACATTATGGTATGGAGGTAACGTTATGGTATGGAGGTAACGTTATGGTATGGCGGTAACGTTATGGTATGGAGGCAACGTTATGGTATGGTGGTAACGTTATGGTATGGCGGTAACATTATGGTATGGAGGTAACGTTATGGTATGGTGGTAACGTTATAGTATGGTGGTAACGTTATGGTATGGCGGTAACATTATGGTATGGAGGTAACGTTATGGTATGGAGGCAACGTTATGGTATGGTGGTAACGTTATGGTATGGCGGTAACATTATGGTATGGAGGTAACGTTATGGTATGGCGGTAACATTATGGTATGGAGGCAACGTTATGGTATGGAGGCAACGTTATGGTATGGTGGTAACGTTATGGTATGGAGGTAACGTTATGGTATGGAGGTAACGTTATGGTATGGCGGTAACATGGTATGGAGGTAACGTTATGGTATGGAGGTAACGTTATGGTATGGAGGTAACGTTATGGTATGGCGGTAACATTATGGTATGGAGGTAACGTTATGGTATGGAGGTAATGTTATGGTATGGAGGTAACGTTATGGTATGGAGGTAACATTATGGTATGGAGGTAACGTTATGGTATGGAGGTAATGTTATGGTATGGAGGTAACGTTATGGTATGGAGGTAATGTTATGGTATGGAGGTAACGTTATGGTATGGAGGTAACATTATGGTATGGCGGTAACATGGTATGGAGGTAACGTTATGGTATGGAGGTAACGTTATGGTATGGCGGTAATGTTATGGTATGGCGGTAACATTATGGTATGGAGGTAACGTTATGGTATGGAGGTAACGTTATGGTATGGAGGCAACGTTATGGTATGGTGGTAACGTTATGGTATGGAGGCAACGTTATGGTATGGTGGTAACGTTATGGTATGGTGGTAACGTTATGATATGGCGGTAACGTTATGGTATGGAGGCAATGTTATGGTATGGCGGCAACGTTATGGTATGGTGGTAACGTTATGGTATGGAGGTAACGTTATGGTATGGAGGTAACGTTATGGTATGGCGGTAACATTATGGTATGGTGGTAACATTATGGTATGGCGGTAACATGGTATGGTGGTAACATTATGGTATGGCGGTAACATGGTATGGAGGTAACGTTATGGTATGGAGGTAACGTTATGGTATGGAGGTAACGTTATGGTATGGCGGTAACATTATGGTATGGAGGTAACGTTATGGTATGGAGGTAACGTTATGGTATGGCGGTAACATGGTATGGAGGTAACGTTATGGTATGGAGGTAACGTTATGGTATGGCGGTAATGTTATGGTATGGCGGTAACATTATGGTATGGAGGTAACGTTATGGTATGGAGGTAACATTATGGTATGGAGGTAACGTTATGGTATGGTGGTAACGTTATGGCATGGAGGTAACGTTATGGCATGGAGGTAACGTTATGGTATGGAGGTAACGTTATGGTATGGTGGTAACGTTATGGCATGGAGGTAACGTTATGGTATGGAGGTAACGTTATGGTATGTTGGTAACGTTATGGTATGGAGGTAACGTTATGATATGGAGGTAACGTTATGGTATGGTGGTAACGTTATGGTATGGAGGTAACGTTATGGTATGGCGGTAACATTATGGTATGGAGGTAACGTTATGGTATGGCGGTAACATTATGGTATGGAGGTAACCTTATGGTATGGCGGTAACGTTATGGTATGGCGGTAACATGGTATGGAGGTAACGTTATGGTATGGAGGTAACGTTATGGTATGGCGGTAACGTTATGGTATTGAGGTAACGTTATGGTATGGAGGTAACGTTATGGTATGGCGGTAACATGGTATGGAGGTAACGTTATGGTATGGAGGTAACGTTATGGTATGGAGGTAACGTTATGGTATGGCGGTAACATGGTATGGAGGTAACGTTATGGTATGGAGGTAACGTTATGGTATGGAGGTAACGTTATGGTATGAAGGTAACGTTATGGTATGGAGGTAACATTATGGTATGGAGGTAACATTATGGTATGGAGGTAACGTTATGGTATGGTGGTAACATTATGGTATGGTGGTAGGTAACATTTCTGGTATGGAGTTAAACAGTATGGTATGGAGGTAAACGTTTATGGTATGGAGGTAACTTATGGTATGGTGTAACGTTATGGTATGGAGGTAAACGTTATGGTATGGAGGTAAACGTTATGGTTGGAGGTAAACATTATGGTATGGTGGTAACGTTATGGTATGGAGGTAACGTTATGTATGGAGGTAACGTTATGGTATGGAGGTAACGTTATGGTTGGAGGTACGTTATGGTAGGAGGTAACGTTATGGTATGGCGGTCACATTATGGATGGAGGTAACGTTATGGGCTGGCGGTAACTTATGGTATGGTGGTAGGTAACATTATGGTATGGAGGTAACATTATGGTATGGCGCGCTAACAATTATGGTATGGAGGTAACGTTAGGTATGGCGGTAACATTATGGTATGGAGGTAACATTATGGTATGGCGGTAACGTTATGGTATGGCGGTAACATGGTATGGAGGTAACGTTATGGTATGGAGGTAACGTTATGGTATGGCGGTAACGTTATGGTATGGAGGTAACGTTATGGTATGGCGGTAACATGGTATGGAGGTAACGTTATGGTATGGAGGTAACGTTATGGTATGGAGGTAACGTTATGGTATGGAGGTAACGTTATGGTATGGAGGTAACGTTATGGTATGGAGGTAACGTTATGGTATGAAGGTAACGTTATGGTATGGAGGTAACATTATGGTATGGAGGTAACATTATGGTATGGAGGTAACGTTATGGTATGGTGGTAACATTATGGTATGGTGGTAGGTAACATTATGGTATGGAGGTAACATTATGGTATGGAGGTAACGTTATGGTATGGTGGTAACGTTATGGTATGGAGGTAACGTTATGGTATGGAGGTAACGTTATGGTATGGAGGTAACATTATGGTATGGTGGTAACATTATGGTATGGTGGTAGGTAACATTATGGTATGGAGGTAACATTATGGTATGGAGGTAACGTTATGGTATGGAGGTAACGTTATGGTATGGAGGTAACGTTATGGTATGGTGGTAGGTAACATTATGGTATGGAGGTAACATTATGGTATGGAGGTAACGTTATGGTATGGAGGTAACGTTATGGTATGGTGGTAACGTTATGGTATGGTGGTAACGTTATGGTATGGAGGTAACGTTATGGTATGGAGGTAACGTTATGGTATGGTGGTAACGTTATGGTATGGTGGTAACGTTATGGTATGGAGGTAACGTTATGGTATGGCGGTAACGTTATGGTATGGCGGTAACGTGGCGGTTGAGCCTGCCGTCGCTCTCGTCTCCGTGGTCAAATGGGCCGACGCTACGACTGTAGAGCACCCAGATACTGACATTTGTGTTCTCTGCATTGAAACGGCCCCGATGGAGCTGACCATGGATGGATAAAGAGAACGGAGCTGACGGGAGAGCTAGAGACCACCTTGGAGAAGTTAGAGGAAGTAGACACGTGGGACTACGTCCGCTTTTCAAAATAAGGTGTTAACAAATAAATCTTAATATCGAGTCACAGACATAAAAATCACAATACATAACGAATTGTCCCCCAGGTACGGTGATAGTATGTCATCAGGTACGGTGATAGTATGTCATCAGGTACGGTGATAGTATGTCATCAGGTACGGTGATAGTATGTCATCAGGTACGGTGATAGTAGTATGTATGAAAAAACAACATAAATCTAAAACGAGTTCCTCTTCAGGTCTCTGATGTTCATGAAACTCAGAACAAAAGATGAACATCTGTGTTAGAAAACATCTGGTTCAAAGTTACCAGAAGCCTGTGGACATAAAGACTGAAGGAGAAGGGTCAACTACGACTCCCAGGGTGCATTTCAGTAGCAACCAGCCGATCACAGAGCTTCGTAGGAACTCGATCCATCGGTTTGAACTGGTTTACTTCTGGATGGAGCGACGGCATCAGGAGTTATCACCATATCCTTCAATGAAGCTGCAGCTCTGATTCACACGTCTTCTTCTTCTTCTTGTTCTTCTTCTTCTTCTTCTTCTTCTTCTTCTTCTTCTTCGTCATAGCAACAGGGAGCTGAGGCTCATGGGTATTGTAGTGTTAAGAGGCATCCACTAAAATGAGAACTTGATTGTTGGTGGTGGTGGGGGGGGTTACTTGAGCAGGCAGTGACGGTGATGTGATTCAGTTTAACTCGTGGTTGGGTTAGTTTAACCGGCGCTGTTGCCATGGTTACCTGCAGTTTAACACACCTGGAGCTGTGATTTAGAGGATTGCTTTTGATTCATCAGGTTTTCTAGTTTCATATGATGCCAGTATCACACTTTTCTTTTCTTCTGCCTTTCTTTCACACATCTTCAAACATTTTCAAACATTTCTCAGATTTTTTTTTTTTTACTTTTTTTCGGACATTTTTTCAAATAATTGTCAGACTTTTTGACTTTTTTTTGGACAAAACCCCTCACACATTCACATATCTGGAGGTCAGAGGTCACGGGACCCCTTTGAAAATGGACATGACAGTTTTTTTTTGCCAAAATTTAGTATAAGTTTGGAGCGTTATTTAACCTCCTTCATGACCAGCTGGTCTGACGATATGATGGTTGGTACCGATGGATTCATCAGGTTTATAGACAGCCAGTCTCTCACTAGATCCTCTATGAAACATCCTAAACTGGACGCCCCCCCACTGAATATTCTATTCCATTATAAATAAAGTGTTTAACATCCGTTAAATGTGTTCAGATTAACGTGTTGTTCTCCTCCATTAACTGAACCGTATGAATATTTCATGGTTAACCGTGTTTCCTCGGCTGCAGACGTCTGCTGTGTGTTTACTGTCACACTCAACACGGAATTATCATGAACAATTATAGAAGCAATTAGTTCCTTTTTAATAATTTAGAGCCTCTTGTTGGAATCTGAAAGCAGTCCTGTTGAACTAGAGATCTGAAAGCAGTCGTGTTGAACTAGAGATCTACACACAGTCAGCCTTTAAAGCTTTAAAGTGATGAAGAGGAGTTCAGCTGGAGACGTTACGGTCGGTGTGTTCCTGCTCCCCTCACCTGTGTCTGCAGGTGCAGCCTGATGGAAACAGTCAGTTTCATTTAGTTCACCAGACACCACTCATTCTACGAGCTGAACAGCAGCTTTACATTCTGTAGATACGGTTGAGCTCCCGCTGCGAGGCCGCAGGTTTCAGGTTTCACTGGTAATGCAGCCGCCATGCGCTCCTGACACTCCTGACGGTCCTGGCGGTCCTGACGGTCCTGACGGTCCTGACAGTACTGACGCTCCTGACGCTCCGGACGCTCCTGACGGTCCTGACGGTCCCGGTGTGGACGAGACGTGAGGCTAATTTATTAACAGACAGTCTGATCACTTTTGATGTGAATCTGCTCGTTCATTGAAGACGTCGTCTCCATTGTGGATCCGTTTCCCAGCTGGTTTAATGCCAGACTCTTCAGAGCCTTTAGCGTGCTCGCTGTGAGGTCACGTTAAGAGCAGAGGCAGTGAGCCAATCAGCAGCGGCGTGTTGCCTCCCGCTGAGCCGAGAGCACAACAATCAGGTGGAGCGGGGATTATCGTCTGGCGAGACGCTGCAGGTGTGTTTCCTGCAGCAGGTGTGTTTCCTGCAGCTGCTTTTCCACCTCAGGAGCTGTTTCACAAAGAATTAGGATGATGATGAGTGATGGAGGCGGCTGGTGAGAACTGAAGCTGACACATAATACAGCACAGAAAACACTGAGATCACTGGAGACAAGTGGACAAACTCTAAAGATCTCTATCTGCACATCCCCTTGTCTTTATTAGATTATTTACACAAGTACATCGTCTCAATCAGCGTCCTGATACCAGAGACAATCTCTTTATCAATCAGCGTCCTGATACCAGAGACAATCTCTTTATCAATCAGCGTCCTGATACCAGAGACAATCTCTTTATCAATCAGCGTCCTGATACCAGAGACAATCTCTTTATCAATCAGCGTCCTGATACCAGAGACAATCTCTTTATCAATCAGCGTCCTGATACCAGAGACAATCTCTTCAGTTAATGGAACAAGATTGCTCTCAGAGGACCGACTAAACTAACATCTGTTGCTGCAGCATTTAACAAAGCTCAGAGCAAAATGCATGGATGGATGGAAGGATGGAGATAGAGATGGAGATGGAGATGGATGGAGATGGAGATGGTGATGGAAGGATGGAGATAGAGATGGAGATGATATGGATATGGAGATGGATGGAGATGGGGATGGAGATGGGGATGGAGATGGAGATGGATATGGAGATGGAGATGGGGATGGAGATGAGATGGAGATGGAGATGGGGATGGAGATGGGGATGGAAGGATGGAGATGGGGATGGCGATGGAAGGATGGAGATAGAGATGGATAAGATGGAGATGGTGATGGAAGGATGGAGATAGAGATGGAGATGGAGAGGGAGATAGAGATAGAGATGGAGATGCAGATGGTGCTGGGTGGGCTGCGCTGGCCGCATCTGGCGCTGGCTGGTCGTCGCGCTCTGCGCTGGGGCTGTGGCTGGCCGCTGGCGCTTGCCTGCCGGCTGGCGCTTGTCGCTGGTCGCTGGCTGGGGCTGGCGCTGCGCTGGCGCTGGCGCTGGCTGGCGCTGTCCTGGGTGGCGCTGGCCTGGCGCTGCGCTGGCGTTCGTTTGCTTTGGAGGAGATGGAGATGCAGATGCAGATGCAGATGGAGATGGAGATGGAAGGATGGAGATGGAGGTGGAGATGGAAATGGAGATGGAGGTGGAGAGGGAGATGGAGATGGAGACAGAGATGGAGATGGAGCACCATCTAAAGTCTTTTCACTGCATCGTCAGGGCGGCTTGTCCACTAATTGTAAAGTAGGATCGGTGGTTCGATCCCCGGATCCTCCTGTCCACATGTCCGAGTGAGTAAGACGCTGGGTGTTTCTCAGAGTCCAGGATGCGTCCTAGGTAGGACGGGTCCTTATGTTACAGTTTCTAGAAGGAATATTGATTTTTGAATTCCTCAAAACAATATAAATAGATTCAAAATAAATCAAATCAAATCAACAGGGATTTGGACAATTCATATAATTTATAAACGTACAAAACATACAACTAATATGCTCTCATCAAAGCCACCAGACTCCAGAGAAAGAAACAGCGATCTGACCTCTCTGATTGTAAAACACACTTCAAACTCAAAAGCAACTAAATAAAACTTCACTGTCTCTCCACTGTTCCAACAATCACCAACTCTGGTTTGGTCAAAATAAAGCCTTAATTCACAGAGTTAGTTGTGAAAAGAAACCAGCCGTTATGCTCTCATCAAAGCCACCAGACTCCAAAGAAAGAAACAGCAATATTACCTCGCCGATTGTAAAATACTTCAAACTCGACAGAAACAAAATCAAACTCATCTAAACCGTCTTGGTTAGTCTCTCCACTGTTCCAACAACCTTTAACTCTGGTTTAGTTGAAATAGACCCTTAATTTACTACGTTAAATCTGTCTAAACTGTGCAGACGCAACATGCGAATGGAGGCAGGAGGTGGTCCAACATGTCGGGAGTTATTAATCACAAGAAACATGCTCAGCTTGAGTATAATAATAATATATAAGAGGAGCGATAAGGGACTTATAGAATAACGTGGCGGTGCCGGAGGCGTTGGAAAGTCTCCTCTGATTTCAGCTTGAAGAACGTGTCACTATACGATATCCGCTCTCCCTCCATCAGAACCGCCTCCAGCGGCCTCTGGTGACGTCTCGGCGTTTCATTGACGTGTTGAAATGTGTCCAGGCGCGATGTAGAGACTGAGCGTGGGCTGCAGCGACCGGAGGTCATTTAGCCCCTGGATGAAACAATGTGAGAGCTGGAGGTGTTCTGATTTCCTCCACGTTCATCCAGTCAGAGGTCGTGATACTTCAGAGACAAGCTGACTAATATTCATCTGTTTCTACTGTTTCTGTGGCTCCTTCAGCTGGCTCATGTTTTCCATATAGATCTTTATTTATTTATTTATTTATTTATATATATAGCACCTGTCAAGTGTCCAGTGCAGACCACCCACAGCATTCTGTTGATATTTCTGTTTTAATTTCCCTCTTTATTTATTTATCTATCTTTGTATTACTTCCCCTATCCATCTACTCTTCTTTTTAATTTTCACAATTATTAATTTATTTGTATTAACTTTAAAAAAAAATTTAATTAATTTTTTATTTATTTTAGATTTATTTTTAAATGTATTTAATAATGTATTTATATAACTGTGTTTATTCATTAATATTACATTTTATTTATTCATTTATTTATTCTTTTTTTAATTTATTTTTTAACTTTTAAATTATTATTTTGCATTAATGTTTTTATTATTTTAGATTTATTTTTAAATGTATTTAATAATTTATTTATTTAACTGTGTTTATTCATTCATTATTATATTTAATTTTTTTATTTATTCATTTTTTTATTTATTTTATTTTTTATTTATTTATTTATTTTTTAAAACTTTTAAATTATTTTTTTTGCATTTATGTTTTATTTATTTTAGATTTATTTTTAAATGTATTTAATAATGTATTTATTTAACTTTATTCATTCATTATTAAATTTTATTTATTTATTCATTTATTTATTTATTTATTAAATGCATGATTTTTCCCAAACTTTTTTATTTCTGTATTAATTTATTTCTACATTTCTTTATGCATTTCTGTCACTCAACATGTGTCAGCTGATTGATGATGTAGTTTCTAGTGTCTCTTCTTCCTGATCTTTACTCTTCTGTTCATCCTCTTCACTCCTTCTTTACTCTCTTCACTCATCAACAGCTCCCTCCTTCAGGCAGAGGAAGTAACTACCTCTTATCTCTCCCTCCATCCCTCCATCCCTCCATCTGTCCGTCCCAGCAGACGCCTCCCGGGTGTCATGACCCAGCAGATGCAGAACCTGCAGTTGTCCCAGACCAGGAAGTGCCCCGGTGGGCCGGCGTCCCCGAGCGCCGCCAAGCGCCTCTACAGGAACCTGTCGGAGAAGCTGCGAGGAAGCACCTCCTCCTTCGAAGATGCCTACTTCTTCGGCAAGACGGACCGCCTCCGCAAAGCCTCGGTGAGTCTGCTGGAGAGGAAGAGGAGGACGAGTTCATCTGAATCATGATGTCACTGTGAGCTTCTGGCCGTCAGCGGCTGGAATGATGATGTCACATGTTTTTATGGACGTTTGTGACGTGTTTTCCGTAGTTGTGTTTTACTTAGTTTACCTATTTTAAGCCAAACCGTGACGTTTTCCCTTCGTGAATAGGCAGAAATGCGTCTTCATGACACGCTGAATGTCCGTGTGATGTCGTGGTATTTATACGCCTTCCCATGAGACCGGGTTGAGGTACCACACCATCTTGGTTGTTGAATTTTAAAATGCTATGGGACCGCTGACCTTGCAGTTCTGTGTTATGCTGTAACCTCTCAGCTACCAAGGCGCTCCAAGTCCTGATTTTCTGACCTAAATAAGGTAATAACTATGATCTGCTTCGTCACATTGTTTTGAGTCTTTGACTGTGAAGGAGATATTGTGGTATTTCCCATCATAAACACTCAGCAGCAGCAGCAGCTCTGTGAGGCGTCTCTGGTTTAGTGTTTTTGCTGAGTGATTTGAGAGAAGAAGGGGAACCCTGTCGGGCTGTTTGTGTCTCAGACTGACGGATCAATAAAGATCTGCTTCAGTGTTTCACTGATTCTGTTAACAGAGACAGAACTCTGCGTTCCTTCTCCTCTTTTATTGGATCTCTGAGCCGCCGCCTCCAGCTGTTCTCATCTCCACAGTTACATCATCAAACCTGCAGCTCAGTTCAAGTGCCTTGCTCAAGGACACGCGACGGAACGGCGTCGCCGGAGAGCATTTGGAGCACTTCTCACTCTTCATCACTTCTCGGTCTCTCCTCCTCCTCATCGTCGTCACGTCCTTCCTGCTGCACTGAGAAACATTTGGTCTCTGAGAGTCATCATGTGACGAGTGTTACAGGTCGGACTGAGTGTGCTCGCTGACATTTACAGACAGTCAGCAGCAGACATGAAGGAAGAGAGGCAGACGAGGAGGAGGAGGAGGGAGGTATGACAGAGAGTGGGAGGAAGAGAGGGAGCTCAGAGTGTAATCTGAAATCCATCGAAGACGAGATGGGTCAGAATATTAACAATGAAATAGACTCATTAATAGATAGATAAGTGATGAAGGGTTTTATTTACATGTTAAATAGTTTGAATGAAATGATTTGATGTCGCCACAGTGTTGCATGATGGGAGAAAGAGTATCAGTTTTCTAGTCCAGAAAAGCATCAACTGGACTCTAAAGGTTGAGTTAGTCTCTCTGCAGTCGACTCTCTGGTTCCATGGAAGACGTTCAGACTGGGATCATGTTGACGTGCCGTCACCATCAAGTGACACTAGAGGGTGGAGCAAAGAACAACTGAACCCTGAATTAGACATTTTTAGGCGACCAAAATGTTCAGAATCAGAGATGTCTATAGAACCAGAGGAGTCGCCCCCTGCTGGCTGGTAGACAGGATGCAGGTTTAAGGCTCTTCTCAGACCCGGAGGTTGACCTCTGGTCTCAGACCGTAGACGTCTTTGTCCTGCAGATGCTCACCTGTGATAATCCAGTTTCTGGATGACAGACAGCAGGTTTCTCGTCGACTCGTGTGTGAGACTGCAGAAAGCTGACATTAACCTGATTATTTGAAGTGTACCTGAATGCAGCGAGTGACTGCAGCTGCTTCAATCACTGACAGTCTGCAGCTGCACAACCGAACCAGAACCAGGCTCACCTGCTGCTCCGCCACCTGGCTGGATGGAACACTGAACCAGACCTCCTCCAGGTTTCTCCTGCAGTCATTTTGTGATGAACCTGAAGGGAGATAATGTCTGCTGCTGCTGTTCAGTGTCCAATATGACATGAAAGTGTTTCTCATATTTCCTCTCTGCTGTGACAACAAGTCTACAGAGACGGAGACGCAGTCAACAGAAGACGTTTAAGGACTGATATTTATGTTCCTCTCAAACCAACCGGAGCTCAGAGGTGGATTCTTCACACTGAGAGAGGAGCTTTACTCGTAGGAGTCGGACCGCCGGGATCATTTGTGTTCATTGGTGCTAGACGTGACCGAGAGGAGGAGGAGCTTGTCTCCATGTCAGAAAACGAAACACCGTAGTGTCTGGGTTCATAACGTCACCCGGCGGCGAGCTGTATTCACATCCAGTGACATCACACTGACTGTGTCTAGCAGCCACACGTCTCTACTGCGCTATGAATCCAGAATAAACAGATTTAATATCAATAAACTGATCCAAATGATGCTGAAATAACGACATCATGATGCTGATCAGTCAATCATTAGTTTGGTCCGCTCTCTGTACAGATATGATGAACTATCGGAGCTCATAGCTCACTGCTTCTTCATATTGACGTCTGCATCTTAACTGTGACAGAACTGTTGTGATCTGACTGTAGTTTGCTGTTTGAGCCGGTCCTGAGTAGTGAATGTGTTTCCTCCCTGCAGACCATGCAGGGCAGCGACTGTATCTTCGAGGCGGTGGAGCAGCAGGACCTGGACACGGTGCAGATCCTCCTCTACCAGTTCTCGGCCGAGGAGCTGGACCTGAACACCCCCAACAGCCAGGGCCTGACGCCGCTGGACATCGCCATCATGACCAACAACACACCCATCGCCAAGCTGCTGCTGAAGGCCGGCGGCAAGGAGAGTCCCCACTGTGAGTACGCCACACCTTCGTCCTGTTGTTTTCTATGTGATGATGATGATGATGATGATGAGGGCGCTGTGATCGCGGTCATCGCTGTTCAAGACATTAAGAAACGAGCTCAGATGAACTTCAAACAGAAACGTTCCCGACGACGTGTCTGTCGTGTCTCTGTCGTCTCAACACACTTATTGTAGAAGTAGTGATATCGTTGCACACTTTCAGACGGTCTCCCCGTGGGGACCAGCAGAACCCATTTACATTCACACATCTGGAGGTCAGAGGTCAAGGGACCCCTTTGAACATGGACATGACCGTTTTTCCTCTCCAACATTTAGTGTCAGTTTGGAGCGTTATTTAACCTCTTCATGACCAGCTAGTCTGACCTGGTTGGTACCGATGGATTCATCAGGTTTAGAGTTTCACATGATATATCGGACTTTCTTTCAGACATTTTTCAGACTTTTATATTTATATATATGTATATATATTATATATATATATAATATAATATATATTATTATTATTTTTATTTTTTTTCTGTAATGTGTGTGTGTGTGTGTAGAGTAGTGTGAGTGATGCTGTGGATCAGACAGAGTGTGTGTTTCTGTCTGCAGCCCAGTCTGGGTCTCCTCTACCTGGACCCCCCCCCCCCCCCCCACACACACACACACACACACACACACACTCACACACACACACACACACACACACAGTGTTTCCCTCCATCAGTCCTCTGGTTGTCCTCCATAAACCCTCCTGAGACCAAAGACAGGTGGTTCTTACCTTCCTGATGAAACCCCCATCAGCCCCCCCCCCCCCCCCCCCCGCTGTCTGGCTGTGTGTGTGTGTGTGTGTGTGTGTGTGTGCGTGCGCGTGCGTGCGTGCATGCGTGTGCCTCCTGCGTGACTGAACAGCTTTAACGAGGTTTGTCATTTAATGGTTTAACTTTTCCAATGATGCATGAAACGCCGGGGCAATTACTGCTAAGTGATTTATTGTGCGTTGGGGGGGTGGCGAGCGCTGCTCTCCACACAGCGGCGGTGGCGGCGGCGTGGACTCTGGGCGGCAGTACTGGTGTGTACTGGGTCTGTACTGGTGGATACTGGTCTGTACTGGATCTGTACTGGTGGATACTGGTGTGTACTGGGTCTGTACTGGGTCTGTACTGGTGTGTACTGGTGGATACTGGTCTGTACTGGGTCTGTACTGATGTGTACTGGTGTGTACTGGTGTGTACTGGGTCTGACTCCACCCGCGCTGCAGTGACACCGACCGGGCGAAAACTGTCAAAGCTTCACCTTACCAAGACGGAGAACCAGCAACGAGCCAGTTCATAGAAAAGTGGAGCGTTTCATTCCTTTATATTCATTATAGATATAAATCTATAATCAGATGGTAAATAAAGATATTCTATTGTATATGTGTATATCTGGAGCACAGCGCTGGAGGAGGATAACGAGCATCTCACTGCACGATGGAGACAATTCAAAACCTTGAAACTCCAACAGAGCGTTAGAGACGGAGGTTAAAGAGGAGCTGCAGAACAGCTGCTGTGAAAACAGGAAAGTGTTTTTTGAACATTAAAGCAGGTAAACATGTTCTAGTAGAAACCTAAAATACAAGAATGAAGCTGAAGATGAGCGTTACAGATCCTCTTTACCTTCACTGAACCAGCAGCATCCCTTTACAACACTCCCAGGTTACTGGCTTCCTTCTCATGGAACTGTACCAACTTAAAGGGAATTCATTGTCAGTCGCTGCAGTGTTTTCTCTCCTCCTCTTCTGCTTCTTCTTCTTCAGAGTTTCATAACTCCTCTCCATCCTCCCTCCCTGCAGTTGGACGGCCAGCGTTGGTCCTTTCATGGTCACATGCTCAGAGACAGCTCTCACATGGACGCTGCAGTGTGTTCTATAAAAGATGGCTGCTGGCCTTGACAGAGCTGAACCTGCATCCTCCAACTCCTCCACAAACTCATGTTCCTTTATATTAACCAGAGACACGACTCTCTCTCCGTTAAGGCCCACGGCGAGGACACATGTGGTGCTCTCGGTCGCTGAGTTTGTTCAACTGTGATGAAATAATTGTTCCTGTTCCTCCGTTTCAAGGGACTGTTGGCGTTGGTTGAAGAAGGTTGAAGTATTGTTGTTAATGCAGCGCTGCGTCTGTGTGTCTCCTCTCTGACCGACATGATGTGTGGTCTTTCTGGTGTTTGAGGCGTTGGTAGTTGAGGTTTTGTTAATGCAGCGCTGCGTCTGTGTGTTTCCCGCCGTAGTTGTGAGCGTGGAGAGTCGGGATGCCCACCTGAGCTCTCTGGTGTCGGAGGCGGAGCGGCGGGCGGCCGACCTGGCGGCTCAGGCTCAGAAAGACGGCCTCTCTCTGGAGGCCTGCCAGAAGGACAAACAGCTGAGAGCCTGGGAGTGGAGGATCAAGCTGTACAAACGCATGAGGACGGGCTTCCAGCATGCACGTGAGTCAACTCGCTCAGTTACAGCTGACCTCTAATCAGCAGAGCCCTTCATTAAATCCTTTCGATTCTTTTACATTCATTCATTTATTCTTTTGTCCAAAAGCAGCTTTTACAGACGGGGCCGCGGCAGATCAAGGAGAAACCTTCCACAACAAGTGGCACTAATTTCATCTCCCACCTGACACACGAGGCAGGAGATAAAACACAAGTGGTGCAGGAACTAATGAGCTGGCTTCCTTTAGTTCCATACAGTATAGACGAGTCAGCACTCTCTGAAGAGGATCTGATCGCTTTATTTATTTCTATTTGATTCAAGATGCAAAACGAGACGAAAAACGAGACCTAAAACGACTACAAAGAGATATAAAACAGGATGCAATACGAGACGTATAACGACTACAGAGAGATATAAAACAGGATGCAAAACGAGACGTATAACGACTACAAAGAGATATAAAACAGGATGCAAAACAAGACCTAAAACGACTACAAAGAGATATAAAACAGGATGCAAAACGAGACGTATAACGACTACAAAGAGATATAAAACAGGATGCAAAACGAGACGTATAACGACTACAAAGAGATATAAAACAGGATGCAAAACGAGACGTATAACGACTACAAAGAGATATAAAACAGGATGCAAAACGAGACGTAAAACGACTACACAGAGATATAAAACAGGATGCAAAACGAGACGTAAAACGACTACAAAGAGATATAAAACAGGATGCAAAACGAGACGTATAACGACTACAAAGAGATATAAAACAGGATGCAAAACGAGACGTATAACGACTACAAAGCGATATAAAACAGGATGCAAAACGAGACGTAAAACAACTACACAGAGATATAAAACAGGATGCAAAACGAGACGTAAAACGACTACAAAGAGATATAAAACAGGATGCAAAACGAGACGTATAACGACTACAAAGAGATATAAAACAGGATGCAAAACGAGACGTATAACGACTACAAAGAGATATAAAACAGGATGCAAAACAAGACCTAAAACGACTACAAAGAGATATAAAACAGGATGCAAAACGAGACGTATAACGACTACAAAGAGATATAAAACAGGATGCAAAACGAGACGTATAACGACTACAAAGAGATATAAAACAGGATGCAAAACGAGACGTATAACAACTACAAAGAGATATAAAACAGGATGCAAAACGAGACGTATAACGACTACAAAGAGATATAAAACAGGATGCAAAACAAGACCTAAAACGACTACAAAGAGATATAAAACAGGATGCAAAACGAGACGTATAACGACTACAAAGAGATATAAAACAGGATGCAAAACGAGACGTATAACGACTACAAAGAGATATAAAACAGGATGCAAAACGAGACGTAAAACAACTACACAGAGATATAAAACAGGATGCAAAACGAGACGTAAAACGACTACAAAGAGATATAAAACAGGATGCAAAACGAGACGTATAACGACTACAAAGAGATATAAAACAGGATGCAAAACGAGACGTATAACGACTACAAAGAGATATAAAACAGGATGCAAAACGAGACGTAAAACAACTACACAGAGATATAAAACAGGATGCAAAACGAGACGTAAAACGACTACAAAGAGATATAAAACAGGATGCAAAACGAGACGTATAACGACTACAAAGAGATATAAAACAGGATGCAAAACGAGACGTATAACGACTACAAAGAGATATAAAACAGGATGCAAAACGAGACGTAAAACAACTACACAGAGATATAAAACAGGATGCAAAACGAGACGTAAAACGACTACAAAGAGATATAAAACAGGATGCAAAACGAGACATAAAATGACTACACAGAGATATAAAACAGGATAGAACAAGATGCAAACTGATCAGATGTATCTGGTGTATTTATGAGCATTAACCTGAGTTCAGGAAACGTCTCTGTGACGGCTGATCTAATCAACTCTATTTGCTCCACATCACAAACAGTAATGAAGTGAGATTATTATGATTCTTTGTTATGAAGGAAACATGAGGTGAAACCTGAAGCTCTGCTGCCTGTGAGTTTATCTCATTATCACTTATTACAATTTGTTGATCACTTTGTTAGATTTCATTAAAGTATTATAGTTTCAGAGCCAGTTTATCACTTCCAGCTCTGTTCGTTTTTTATCACAACACAAATTATCTGGAATACATCGACCCAAAACTGTTGAATACCCATGTAACCCAAGCAACCAGGATTACTGCAGTCTTATCACGTAAAACAACTAGACAGAGACGCAATACGAGACACAAAATGACCACAAAGAGCTGCAAAACAAGACGTAAAACCACTACAAAAAATATGCAAAACAAGACGTAAAACGAGACGTAAAATGGCTACAAAGAGATGCAAAACAAGACGTAATACAACTACGAAGAGATAAAAAACAAGATGCAAAACAAGATGTAAAACGAGAAGTAAAACAAGACGTAAAACGATTTCAAAGAGATGCAAAACAAGATGTAAAACAAGATATAAAACAGCTACAAAGCAACATGCAAAACAACATGCAAAACGAGACGTAAAACGAGACGTAAAACGAGAAGTAAAATGACTACAAAGAAAAGCAAAACAAGATGCAAAACGAAAAGCAAAACAAGATGTAAAATGACAACAAAGAGATGCACAACTAGATGAAAAAAAAAATAGGAAGAGAAGCCAAACAAGATGCAAAATGACTTCACAACGTCCCTTTCAGTCTGGAGGAGAGTAGAAGAGGATTGTGGGAAATGAAGCATAGATGAAGCATTTTACATTTCCTCACTTCAACATGAAGACTCATCCTCTCGTCTCTGTGACTCCAGTAAACTCGTGTTAGCAGTGATTTTTATTCAGGTTGATTAAAGTAATAATGTGATCCAGCTGATCAGTGAGAGCTTCAGGACGTCGTGGGTTTAACATCCTCAGACACATAATTACTGAATTTAATGTGGAATAAACAAGAAAACATGAAGAAAAGAGCGTCGTTGGTTTACAGGATCAATCAGTTCATCAGGATTCATTCCAGCTGTTGGGATGGCGACTAAACTTGAGCTCAAACTTTGAGATGGTGTTCATGTGTGCCCCTGCTCAGGTGCCCCGGAGGCCCCGTCTATGGTCCGTCTGAGCGTGAGCAGTAGCAGCACGCTGACCGTCACCTTCCAGGAGCCACAGTGTCTCAACTCCACCGTGGTCACCAGATACCGAGGTACAACATGCACGCCATCCTCCACGCCACAGAGCTCCTTTCTGATCACCTGCTTCCTCATTTAAACCATTTATTCACTTTATTCACACTGGTTTTGAACCACAAAAGGTTTCTGTGCAGCAGCTTGTGTGCAGACCAGCGGCTCCTGAAGTGGACACTGCAACGTTTCTTCATTTCATTCTTTATTTATTACGTTAAAAAAATGAGACGACATTTCAAGTTCGTTGTTGCCGTGTGAATAACAATTACAGTGACGCAGGAGGACAGCTTACAAACTGTAATGAAATAAATATACAGTATAAATACTGAGATGTGTTCAGGTATGAAATATGGAGGACGGAACCTGCCAAAATAAAAAATTAAGGAAAAAATAAATAAATGACAAAATAAATGAATAAATATGTCATTAAATGAAGCAAAAATATAAAAAAATGAAAGGAATAAATGAATTTATTATTCAATAAATTAATAAATATGTAATTTAATGTAGCAAAAATAATATTAAAAATAAATGACTAAATAAATAAATGACTCGATAAATAAATATGTCACTAAATGTAGCAAAAATATTAAATATTATTTAATTAATTTATTATTCAATAAATTAATAAATATGTCGTTAAATGTAGCAAACATTATATTAAAAATAAATGAATAAATAAATAAATCGCTCGATAAATAAACAAATATGTCACTAAATGATGCAAAAATATTAAGAATAAATGATTGAATAAATTAATAAATATGTCATTTAATGTAGCAACAATAATATTAAAAATAAATGAATAGATAAATTATTAAATAATAATATTATAATAGAAAATATTATTTATCTATCCATGCATTTTTTATTTTTTTATTTATTATTTATTTATTTATGCATTATTTTCTATTTATATTTTATTTATTTTGTATGTTTATAAATGTTTTACAAACGATTTCTTAAAGGTTTACAAATCATTTGTTAATCCTAAATACTTAATATGGTATATCAAATGTTATAATGTGTGCAACAATAAACTGTTAATAAATAGTTTACTAATGTATTCAGAATGTTATTATCATGGTCTCTTATCAGCTATGATACAATATATAATTTATAAACTAATTATTTCATATTACACAAACTAATGATAAAATAACAGAAATTATAGCATTATTAATAATTAGTAAACATTATTTATCATCATTTCATCAGTAAAATAACGAATTCAACTAAAAGCATTTATAAACGACGGTGATTCTCTTTAAGATGTTTCATCCAGTGGATAAAACGAACCAGAGATAACATCAGAAGAATGCGTTGCTTTTTCCACCGTTGTGATTTTCACACTCTTAACGGAGAGAAAGAAACAGGAAGAGACAATTAGAGACGCCTCGAGGCGGCGAGGCGGAGAAACGAGCAGCGAGAAGGTTAATTGTGATTTCCTCATCTGAGGAGGAACTATTGATTCCTAATGAAAAGGCCGTTTACTGTTTACTGTCCACGCCCTGCGGGCACTCAACCTGTGTGTGTGTGTGTGTGTGTGTGTGTGTGTGTGTGTGTGTGTGTGTGTGTGCACGTGCACAGTGGAGTGGAGTTGCCTGCAGGATTTCTCGCTGCTTGCTGGAGAGACGGTGTTGGATAACCTGCAGACCCTCAAGTGCACCATCAGCAGCCTCACCACGGTAACAGCAGCATCCCTCCTCCTCCTCCTCCTCCTTCTCCTCCTCATCTTCCTCCTCCTCCTCCT
>CM025842.1:641497-643179 GCA_014673565.1 Sebastes schlegelii | reverse complement strand
GAGGATGAGAGGTGAGAGAATGAGAGGATGAGAGGATGGAGAGAATGAGAGGATGAGAGGATGGAGAGGATGAGAGGATGAGAGGATCTGATCTGCTTTCTTTAGAATAAGGTCCCTATCCAGCTGTGCTGCAGACACCTGATCAATCCTAATGATCCCGCCTGCTGTCTGGATCATGAGCTGCAGTTTGACGTGATCTCGAGCAGCATATTACCAAAAGGTGCAAATCAGACGGAAACACGGAACACTCTGCAAAACACTATTATAACACACTTAAAGAGTTCAGCGTTCCGTTTCCTAAGAAAGAGCCTCTGTTCTACCTCCCTCACTGTGAGGGTTCATCTCCACGCTCTGTAGGACCGGAGCCCTGCTCAGCTCACTCTCTCTTAGTCTCAGCAGGAACCGTTCTCTTCTTCTTCTTAACACCTATGACCATCGCTTTCGTTTTATTAACGTTGAGCTCGAGAGCATCTGAGCACCACTGGATGAAACTGGTCTGATCGGTCTCTAGAGGACCCGGGTCCTCCCCCCCTCTCTGAGGAGGTCTGGAGCGCGTGTTCTGGTTCCTCCTCCGGTGCGTCTCTGCTGCTCTGCTGGACTTGGAGAACTTTCCCTCAGACGCTCCGCGGGGCGCGTCCTGGAGGATCACAACCTGTTTGCATTGAGACCAGGACCGGGTCTCCTGGAGCCGGTCTCATGGATAACCCGGGTTGGTTCTGGACCGTGCTCGTGCTCGTGGTGTCTCAGTGCGCGTGCCAGCAGACCCACTACCTGGTCCGTCCCGTCCCCAGCGACACCCTGCCGGTCCTGGACCTGCAGGAGGATCCGGACCCGCTGCTTGACCCGCAGGACCAGGACCTGAACCAGACAGAGCTCCGCAGCCTGCTGGGGGGGTTTGACCCGCTGTCCATGTCCCTGTCCCCTCCGGAGGACTCGGGGACCACAGAGGACCTGGAGGACTCCGGACCGGGACCAACCCCCAGAGACCTCCTCCGGGTCCTGGAGCTCCGGGTCCTGGAGTCTGAGGTCCAGCCCGGTCCCGGTCCCGGTCCCGGTCCCGGTAGGAGGCTGCTGCGGCGGCTGCAGGTTCTGCTCCGGTCCGGTACCGGTACCGGGTCCGGTACCGGGTCCTGGACCGGCTGCGCGCTGCGGGAGTCCTGGACCGACCTGGGGATCCGGTTCTGGCCTCGCTACCTGAAGGTGGGCAGCTGCTCCAGGATCAGGTCCTGCTCGGTCCCTGAGGGGATGTTCTGCAGACCCAGCAGGTCCCGGTACCGGACCGTGCTGCGCTGGAGCTGCACGAGGAGGAGGAGGAGGGGGAGGGGGGGTCTGAAGGGTCTGAAGTGCAACTGGATCCGGATCCACTACCCGGTCATCACCCAGTGCACCTGCTCCTGCAGAGACACCTGAACGGGTCTATTACTGTATTACTGTTATTATTAATATTATTATCATTCATATTATTGTTCTTAATAATAATAATAATAATAACAACATCATTAACAATAATAATAACAATAATATTATTATTATTGTTGTTATTGTTGTTGTCATTATTACTGTTATAATTATTATTATTGTTGTTGTTATTATTACTATTATTATCATTATTAATATTATTGTTGTTATTATTATTGTTGTTGTTGTTGTTGTTGTTGTTATAATAGATATGGACCAGAACC
>CM025842.1:628997-636497 GCA_014673565.1 Sebastes schlegelii | reverse complement strand
TACAGGTCCGACAAGCACAACATGTCCTACTCAAACTGAAACCATCACAAGCAGCTGGATGCTGGCAGTGGGCTTGCTGGGCTCGCTGGGCTGGGAGGAACCTGAGGCACTGGAGAGGTGGTGTCGTACATCCATCTGTAGTCCTTAAACCCCGTTTATACATATATATATATATATATATATATATATATACACACACCTTCTAATAAAACACAGTCTGCTTCATGATTCATCAATAACCTCATCAATAATTACTCTGATTATTCAATTATTCAACTGCACCTTCATGGTCTTCATCATTGGATATAGCCGTGTTATCACGTCACTAAATGTTCCACACGGAAATGAAGTTGTCAATGTACCGTAGACGAGAGGAGAATGAACCTTCAACAAACCAAACTCCATTCAAAGAAGTTACAATTTAACACCGTCTAATTCTCCTCAGGAAGGTTTCTGATTTATCTAAACTCGGACTTTCTTTAGTTTTCACTTTTTAGTTCTAAACTAAACGTTCTCAGTGTCAGAATACAAGTGTGTGGATTATTCTGAGCAACAGGGACTTTATTCCTGTTAAAGGATCTGGAGGTTATAATCAATATTACTGTTTAAGTGCACCACTAAACACTCGAGCTCGTTGAGCTCCACTGAGCTGAGGTGAAGCAGCAGAGAGCGAACACTACGACAGTATCTGCCTGTAGACTCCACACGGAGAGAACGGTACAATCTGAAGTGGTGTACTCTGAAGACAAATCATTTGTTAACTATCTCAGGCCTGCACACTGTGACGGCAGGATGATGGATGATGACCTTAGACCTTTGACCTTTCCTTCTCCGGACACAGACTGTGTTTTACTATCAGGTGTGAACGGGGTCTAAACATCAGGCTTCCTACGTTGTTTCAACAAATACTTTGACCAGTTTCAGTTTGATCTCTCCACTACAGATTACTGAACGCACAGAGACGGTATCGTCTGTTCGGACACAACAGGAAGTTCCCAGCGGCGCCGGGAACGCCGGGATCGCAGGAACCCTGAGATCTGTCGAAACAGGAAGTGTTGTAGTTCAGCTCGGCGTCATCAGTGATTCCGTGTATTGAAGAATCCCACACTGGTCGGCGACTCCTTCACCGTCACCGTGATGAAGTTGGCGGTGACGTCGGTGACGAACACGTGCTCCAGGAGGCTCCGGGCCGGCCGCCAGTCCGTCTCCGTGTCGGACTCCGTGGCGTCGTTGCCGAGGCTTGGCCTGCTGTTGTTTGGATACAGCGCGGCGTCGTGCTCCGATTCGCTGCTGCTGGTCTCGTCCGAGTCGCCGGTACTGAGCTCGTTCAGGCTGCGGTTCTGAGAGGCGAGCCCGTGTTTCCTCTCCTCGTGCCTCCCGCCGCCGTTCCCGCGAGCGGAGCCGCTTCCTGTCATCTTAGTCTCTGCTAACCTCCCCTGCTCCGCACCGCCGCCACCTGCAGAGCGCTGCCCACCGGCTGATGTTCGAGTCTCTTTGATACCGCCCGCTCCTCCTTTTACAACAACGCCGCTGCTCCGTAAGCTGGACCTGGACGCCGCCGCTCCGGTGTTGTTCCCCTGAAGGCTGCTGCCAGCCGGCGGCTTGCTGACGCTCTGCAGGTTGAGAGCTCGGAGGTTGAGCGCCTGGTTGGCTCGGTCTCGAGGCGTGGGCGAGGACGACGCTTTGGAGAGGTTCTGCTGCTTGTGTTGAACCAACCCGGCGCCGTCCTGCCTCCTCTGGCTCAGTGGCGTGCGCTGCACCGCCGCCTGGCCTCCAGCGAAGCCGCTGTGCAAACCCAACGAACCGCCGCCTTGTTTCAGAGCCGACACCTTGTAGCCGTCTCCTCTGCTGGTCTCTGAGATGGAGCGCTTCAGATCGGACAGAGAGTTCTTACTTTGCGTGGACGGACCGGTTTTGCTGTAGGAGGAGGACGGAGACATGGAGCGGCTGGTCCAGATGCAGCTGAGGGATCCCGGTTTGGAGGCGGCGGTCTGGGAGAAGGAGCTGGCAGAGGCGGCCTCCTCTCTGGAGGTCCTGCTCATCCCGGTGTAGGTGAAGCTGGCCGGCTGCAGAGGCTTCTTCACGCCGGGTCGGGGGTCCTCCCTGGGCGGTCTGAGCACCTGGTGGTGGCGTGGTGGATGAGGAGGAGGTGGAGGAGGTGGAGGAGGAGGAGGAGGAGGAGGTGAAGGAGGAGGAGGCGGTCTGCTCTTGGCTTGTCGTAACGCCCTCAGGTCCGGATGGAGCGGCTTCCTCCCGCGCTTCTTCTTGCAGGGCAGATCGGGTTTGGCGAGAACGATCTGAGGCCTCTTCTGGGGGACGGGGTGGACGCGAGGACCGGGCTTCGCCTTCTTCGTGTGGTCTTCATCCTCTGAGGAAGAGGAGGAGGGGGACGACGAGAGGCCAGAGGAAGAGGAGGACGAGGAGCGGCTGTCCTTAGTGGCGGCTGGTGCCGGCTGCTGAGAGGAAGAACATGAGTCAGACTGGTGAAGTTGTGATTGTTGTGAACACGTGAGACGCTGGAGAGAAGACGACTTACCAGAATCTTCCGCGGTCGTCCTCTCGGCCTCTTCCCTTTCTTCTGGAACAGCAGCTCTCTCTCTTGTTCTCTGGCAAACATTTACACAGAAAGACAAACAGATTGAGTTCCAGAGTCTGGCTCCACGTCTAACACAGTTTCCTGCTTGTTGCTTTAGTGGATCCTCAGACTCAGAGGTTCATTACTGAAGGCCAGGAGATGTGGCTGAAAGCTCTGGAACATGTCCAGTGAGTGGACCATGGGCTAAAAAGTTAAAGGGCGGGTCCATCTGGGAGTAGATATATACTGTGTATATATACTGTATATATATATATATATATATATATATATATATACTCCCAATTACCACGTTAAACCAACTCACCTCTTGTGGAAAGCTGCCAGCAGCCGCGGGTCCAGAATATTCTCCTCTGGCTCCCAACTGTTGTGCCTGAAAACATCAGAAAACATCAGAAAACGTTAAAGAAAACGTTTCCTGCAGTAAGGTATCTGAGTACTGGTTCCACCAGCTGCTCAGAGGATGTTTGATGAAGATGTTTACTGGTGTCAGACTGGTTTGGGACCATATAGCTGCAGGACTAATGTAAATATGAAGATTTCAGTCATTTTTTAAGCAAAAATCTAAAATATTCTCACGTTCCAGTTTCTACATCGGGCAGCTTTTCTGCTTTTCTTTGTTTTCTATTGTTGTAAACTGAATATTTTTAAGACAGCTGAAGACTTTGTGATGGTCATGTTTTATTATTTTCTAACATGAATTGAAATGAATCCAGAAAATAATCAGCAGGCTGGTGCACGGTGTCAGGCTGGTGCACGGTGTCAGGCTGGTGCACGGTGTCAGACCGGTTTGTGAGCGTAATAGCTGCAGGATTAATGTAAATATTTAAGCCCTTTTATGATGTGCATGAAGATTTCAGTCATTTTTTTTAAGCAAAACTCTGAGTACTTGTTCCACCAGCTGCACACGTGATGTTTACTGGTGTCAGACTGGTTTGGGACCATAATAATTATATATTATATATATATATATATATTTAATGATGTGTATGATGCTGTAATAATAACAGATGAATGTAATGTTTTCTGGCTGCAGGTGCTGCACATCAGCCTGCAGCTGGTTGTTCTGGTAGATCTGGCTGATCTGGTGTATCTGGTGTATATTTTGGTGTGAAAGGCTCAGAGAAGCCAGTAAATGGGTCAGAACTGTGTTCTGCAGCTCAGTGAGTCCATCAGTCAGTGTGTGACAGATGAACCTGCTGGAGTTAGATACTGAACCCTCCAGCAGCAGAGCAGAGAGGAGCAGAGAGGAGCAGCTCTCATTGTTTGTTTGGGCCATTTCTCCACAGTTAGCTACCGTTAGCATCGTTAGCATCAGGAGGCTAGGCTAGGTGTTAGCATTAGCATTAGCATTAGCGGTACTCACTTGGAGGACCATCCTCTCCACTTCACCAGATACTCGAACCTTCCCTGTGAAAGAGGAACACAGAGGATCAGAACCGGTCCCGGTACCGGACCCGACCCCGCTGGACCCGGTACCGCCGGTTCTCTTACCTTTCTGGGCCGTTTGCTGAGGATACACTCCGCATCAAATACCTGGCCGACTGTGACCCCCTCCATCACTACAGCAGCCGCTCCGAGCCAGCGACGAAACCCTCCGAGCCGCGCCGAAACTCTACGAATATCTACGAACCAGCGACGAGCTGTTCCGAGCCCTTCCGATCACTACAGCAGCCTGTCCGAGCCCCTCCGAGCTCCTCCGAGCCCCTCCGAGCCAGCGACGAGCCGCTCCAAAACCTTCCGAAACCCTCCGAACCAGCGACGAGCCCCTCCGAGCCCCTCCGATCACTACAGCAGCCCCTCCGAGCCCCTCCGAGCCCCTCCGAGCCAGCGACTAACAACACGCTTTAGGACCCGCCGTGACCACCGTAGACCCTCTCTATGACGTCAACACATAATAAACACTATAATAACCATATTTTTAATAATAAATAATGTTATAATAACCATATTATTAATAATAAATTATGTTATAATAACCATGTTATTAATAATAAATAATGTTATAATAACCATATTATTAATAATAATAGTAATAAACGCTATAATAACCATATTTTTAATAATAAATACTGTTATAATAACCATATTATTTATAATAAATACTGTTATAATAATCATGTTATTAATGATAATAATAATAATAATAACAAACACTATAATAATCATATTATTATTAATAATAAATTATGTTATAATAACCATATTATTAATAAACACACTATAATAACCATATTATTAATAATAAATACAAATAAAATACTAAACAAATTATAATATTAATAATAATAATAATAATAATAATAATCATCATCATACACACCTTAAAAAAGAAAGAGTAAAATACATTTTATTTAAGAATTCTATTTTATTTTAATTTAATTTAATTTAATTTATTTTATTTTATTTTTTTTAATTTAATTTAATTTTATTTATTATTTTATTTTATTTTATTTTATTTATTATTTTATTTATTTATTATTTTATTTTATTTTATTTATTTTATCTTGTTTTATTTTGTATTTATTTTTATTTATTTTACAGACTAAGGTAAACCACAGTAGATCCCGTTCTAATGTGTGCGTGTGGAACCTGCGTCTGGAAGGGGAGGACATTCCGTGTTGCACCAGTGTTATGTATGTTTCTTCCGGTCCTGTTGGGTAACCTGTGTGTGGTTCTCTGGTTCTCTGGTTCTCTGGTTCTCTGAGTGACAGCGGAGTTCTTCTTCTTTAAAGGTAATAGCATGTTAAATCTGATGGTCGAGTTGATATAAATGTATGTAAACATGAGCTTCCTGTCTGTTTGTCCTGATAATAGTTTAATAACCTTCCTCACATGATTACTAAAATAACTCCAGACCTCGTTTAAAAACTAAAGAAATGAAGATTGTTCTTGGTTTTTAGAAACGGACATTCATCCTACAACAGAACTGATGACATGTAGAGACTCTTCAGGGTTCGCTGTTGAATTCGGCTTAAATGTGATCCACAGAAACCTCATTAAAACCCCTGTTATTATAATTATAGTGCCTCTCTACTGGCCGCCTCTGAGAGGGTGATTCATGTTATAAGCTCACTTTAAACTAAAGAGTTGCTGCTTAGACTATTAATCAAATGCCGAATTGAAGAGTGACCTTTTCTAAGTTGGGTAAAGTATTGAGTCATATTAAAACAGGTTTATTACATATGTTAGTAAGAAATGAGGCGTTAAAATGTTACTTTTTTTAATGGAGTTTGGTCAGTATAATATATTGGATGGGTTTATTGAACATAGAAAATAAGTCTTGAGAGTGGAGCTGCAACGGTTTATTGATTTATTGATTAGTTGATCAGAGTAATCAGTTTTGATAATTAATTAATCATTTAGGTCATTTTTCAAGCAAAAATAAGAAACATTTGATGGTTCCAGGTTTTAAATGTGTTTGATAGACCACAATGAAGATTAACCAATAAAGAAAATAAGAAAAATCTGTATTTTCTAATGACATTAACCAGTGTTTGTATTTATATATATTATATTTGATGTGTAATTCCGTGTCTCAGAGCTGACTGCTGTTGTCCTCTGTCCAGGTGAGTTTGTCTCAGGTGTGGACTGACTGTCTTCAGGTACGAGCCATGCTGCTCCCCCTCCTGCTGCGTCCGTCCCTCTGCTGCCCTCAGGCCTCCGTGTTGTTATCGCGATGTGTCCGGACGCTCCAGTGCGACGCCTCGCGGACGCTGCTGCACTCCCAGGCTGAGCACTTCCTGCGACGGCGGCTCCCCCCGCGCCTCCACGCGCAGAGCCGAGGCGCCAAGAACCGAGGCAGGAAGTCCAAGAGCCAGGAGGAGGAGTGGAAATCCCGGAACAAGACGGTGCTGACGTACATCGCCGCCGCCGGGGTGGGGATGATCGGTCTGTCGTACGCCTCGGTGCCGCTCTACAGGCTGTACTGCCAGGTGAGGAGACACTTCCTGTTTCCTGGTGGCGGCGTTAACCTCCACACTCCACTTCCTGTGTGACCTTCTTGTTTTCTGTTCTAGGCGTCGGGGCTTGGCGGCGCGGCGGTGGCGGGCCACGACACAGAGCAGGTGGAGACGATGAAGCCGGTGAAGGAACGCGTCCTGAAGATCTCCTTCAACGCGGACACGCACGCCAGCCTGCAGTGGAACTTCAGACCGCAGCAGAGCGAGATCTATGTGAGAACGACTTCCTGTTTATTAACGATTTATTCACACACCTCCTTCCTCCCTCTGACAGCGGACCAGTTCTGGTCCTGACCCCTGCTGGTCTGGACCCAGGTCAGGTTCATCTCTAACGTGTGTGTGTGTGTGCGTGCGTGCGTGCGTGCGTGCAGGTGGTTCCGGGTGAGACGGCGTTGGCTTTCTACAGAGCAAAGAACCCCACGAATAAACCCATCATCGGCATCTCCACCTACAACGTGGTGCCCTTCGACGCGGGCCAGTACTTCAACAAGATCCAGGTAGTCTGATCCTCCAGAGTCCAAATGACCACGTGACCCTGAACGCATCAGAACGATGACTATAATCTCTCTCCGCAGTGTTTCTGCTTCGAGGAGCAGCGTCTGAACCCTCACGAGGAGGTGGACATGCCCGTCTTCTTCTACATCGACCCGGAGTTCGACGAGGACCCCCGGATGGCCCGCGTGGACACCATCACCCTGTCCTACACCTTCTTCGAGGCCAAGGAGGGTCAGACGCTCCCGCTGCCCGGATACAGCTACAACTGATCCGTCTGCAGCCGGAGGATCCACCGACTCCAGGACCAGGACCCGGATTCTGGTTCAGAGTTCAGTCCGAAGCAAAATCACAATCCAAGACTCTGCTTTTATTCTGGAAATCTGACTTTTACACTGAAAATCCAAACAGGAAAAAGATCCACAAGAAGAGATTCAGGAAAATAAATTATTA
>CM025842.1:584311-628897 GCA_014673565.1 Sebastes schlegelii | reverse complement strand
ACGTAGTTTCATTCTGGGATACAGGTCCTCTCAGGAGAGTAAACGTAGTTTCATTCTGGACTACAGGTCCTCTCAGGAGAGTAAAGACAAATGCCAGCTTTTTAACTTTATTCTGGGGACTGCAAAGATGGCCGTGTATCTGAGCAGGAGAAACCGAATAGAGAAAGCGGTGGATGATGATGCTGTGTTTGTGTTTGTAAAAATGGTGAAAGCTCGTTTAAAAATTGATTTGAACTATTACAGAATGATGAAGGATCTGGAAAGATTTTCCAGTGTATGGTGTTACAAACATGTGCTCTGTCGTGTTGTAGATGACGAGCTGTTCTTTGGAAATGTATTGTTATGATTTGGATTCTGTGAATCTGGTTTTAATGATGTGTTGTTCTTGAACCTCAACTACTGTTGAGAAACCCTGAATATTTAATAAAGTATTGTTAAAAATCAAAAAAAAAAAAAAATCTCTCTCTCTCTCTCTCTCTCTCTCCCTCTGTCTCTGTCTCTCTCTCTCTCTCTCTCTCCCTCTCGCTGTCTCTCTCTGTGTCTCTCTTTCTCTCTCTCTCTCCCTGTCTCTCGCTGTCTCTCTCTCTCTGAGAGAGGTAACCACGTGAAGCAACGTCCGTTTCTGATCACAGAAATTAGTTTATGTCTGAACTGATCTGATAATATTAATAAAAACACTCACAGTTATCATCAGTTATCATCAGTTATCATCAGTTATCATCAGTTATCATCAGTTATCATCAGTTATCATCAGTTGTCATCAGTTATCATCAGTTATCATCAGTTATCATCAGTTATCATCAGTTATCATCAGTTGTTCACACCTACAGTTACAGTTTTTCTCGATTGTTTACACACGTGTTCTGAAAGCATGCCTCATACTCTCAGAACTCTACACACAAATAAAAAAACACACACACAATGGGCAGAACCCCTCAATTCTCCTGCAAAATGAAACTTTACATTCAAATCAATGTTATTTCTTCTCAAAATGGTATTTTGTTTTCAAATGACACACACACCATCATATGAATAGACATTTATAAGAACCAGTTGAACACTGATGTGCTCAATGTAAAACACTATGATGAATGGAAAACACTTCTTCTCCATTCATCATGATGACTTAGGCCTTTTTTTGTTCAGTGTTTCACTTACTACAGACAGTACATACATTACTACAGACAGTACATACATTACTACAGACAGTACATACATTACTACAGACAGCACATACATTACTACAGACAGTACATACATTACTACAGACAGTACATACATTACTACATTACTACAGACAGTACATACATTACTACAGACAGTACATACATTACTACAGACAGTACATACATTACTACAGACAGTACATACATTACTACAGACACTACATACATTACTACAGACAGTACATACATTACTACAGACAGTACATACAGAAGTGTGTTTTTATACTCAGAACACACAAATACACGGTAACAAATATATTTTATTTTCCCCACAAAAACAATGTACACAGTGAACATCCCAACCAACACAAAGTTGCACATACAGTGGTCTACATACAAAACAACAGGAATTTACTGTATACAGTTACAGTAAAAAAACTATGCTGCATCCTCTCTTCTGTTTCGGTCTGGCCACACCTCATCCACATCACAAGCAATGTTTTCCCTGGCCAAGCAGCGGGGGAAATATCGCTTAGCATGTCGAATCCAGCCATGAAAAGCATCAACTGATTGCTAATTGTAACACTGTGTGACAGGGGTTTGCCCATGTGATGAGTCAGTGTGCATAGTAGGGCAATTGACTTTAGCATTTTGAATGACAGTGTGTTCCTTGTGAAAACGAGATTTTCTTCATGGAAATTGTGCCAAATGCAGAGAATTGTGTGTAGTGTTTTGAAAAAAGTGTGTTTTAGAACTGCAATTTGAGTGTAAAGCAGGAATTGTGCTTGTAGTTTAGCAGAATTGGTTCAGGGGGTTGGTGCATGAGTTACATGTTGTGGTCATTGTGTGTCAAGTACCAGTATTTGTGTGTAAACAATTGAGAAAAACTGTAACACCGTTCACACGTAGATGGTGAATCAGAAGGCAACTAAACTATAAAACTATATTATAGGTATAATATAGTTTTATAGTTTAATATATATTTATAGAATTTATATAAAACTATAAAATGTTTAATCTGATCTGTCTTCACTCCGGTATGAAACTCAGTGATGTTGAGAGGTAAAGTTATCAGATCAGTCCGTCGGCAGCAGCGTCCAATCAGTAACTGATATCCAATAAGGGTCGTATCGGTCGGTAAAAGACTTCCGTGAAGGATGCTCTCGTGTATCCTCGCTCCTCGCTCCTCGCTCCTCGCTCCTCGCTCCTCGTGACTCGGTGCAGAAATAAGAGCTTTGGTCTTCAAGATGGCGCACCAGAACAACTTCCGGTTCAAGCGAGGATCGAGGAGCGAGGAAACGACAAATAAGAGCTTTGGGATGCAGCCACAGTTCATCTCCAACGAGCCTGATGGTCAGAGACACACCTGTCTGTACCTGGAGATGATTGGTTCAGTCCACATGGTACAGTCCCAGTCTCCCCCTCTGTGCTCTAGTCCACATGGTACAGTCCCAAGTCCCAGTCTCCCCCTCTGCTCTAGTCCACATGGTACAGTCCCATTCTCCCCCTCTGTGCTCTAGTCCACATGGTACAGTCCCAAGTCCCAGTCTCCCCCTCTGTGCTCTAGTCCACATGGTACAGTCCCAAGTCCCAGTCTCCCCCTCTGTGCTCTAGTCCACATGGTACAGTCCCATTCTCCCCCTCTGTGCTCTAGTCCACATGGTACAGTCCCAGTCTCCCCCTCTGTGCTCTAGTCCACATGGTACAGTCCCAAGTCCCAGTCTCCCCCTCTGTGCTCTAGTCCACATGGTACAGTCCCAAGTCCCAGTCTCCCCCTCTGTGCTCTAGTCCACATGGTACAGTCCCATTCTCCCCCTCTGTGCTCTAGTCCACATGGTACAGTCCCAGTCTCCCCCTCTGTGCTCTAGTCCACATGGTACAGTCCCAAGTCCCATTCTCCCCCTCTGCTCTAGTCCACATGGTACAGTCCCATTCTCCCCCTCTGTGCTCTAGTCCACATGGTACAGTCCCAGTCTCCCCCTCTGTGCTCTAGTCCACATGGTACAGTCCCAGTCTCCCCCTCTGTGCTCTAGTCCACATGGTACAGTCCCATTTTTCCCCTCTACAAATCCAGGTGGGTTCTCCCGCTTCCTGTTTGACCACATGGAGGGCATCACCTGCAGCCTCTCAGGTAAGAGAAGAACTTTCTTTCACTGTGTTGACTGAAGAACACTGAAGTGATTGAGTTGAGCTCTGATTGATTATTGATCAGTTGAGCGGGGATGGTTGAGTACAGGTGAGACACACCTGTCTGTACCTGGGGCTGATTGGGTTTGGTTGTAATGAGATGATCCTGGTGGCCATTTTGACAGCATGAGAGAATTCATGTGTGACTGGCTGAGATACAGATACCATGATGAGAACCAGAGAGGATAACAGATACCATGATGAGAACCAGAGAGGATAACAGATACCATGATGAGAACCAGAGAGGATAACAGATACCATGATGAGAACCAGAGAGGATAACAGATACCATGATGAGAACCAGAGAGGATAACAGATACCATGATGAGAACCAGAGAGGATAACAGATACCATGATGAGAACCAGAGAGGATAACAGATACCATGATGAGAACCAGAGAGGATAACAGATACCATGATGAGAACCAGAGAGGGGAGCAGGAACCTGTACGTGCACTAGTACGTGCACTAGTTCCACAACGAGTTCCAACTAGAAAACCTTCATCAAGCTACAGCGCCTTGAGCTGTTACTGCTCTGTACTGTTACCATCCATATCCTCCTCTTCCTCCTCTTCCTCCTCCTCTGCTCTGTCTTCATCTCGTCCTCCAGACTCTGCGTTCTTCCTGTCGGTCTCTTGTTGCTGTGAGTGTGACGGCGTGATGCAACACGTCCTATCAGAGCCTTTGTAGCAGCAGTAGCTGGTAGCAGCCAGGCCTCAGCTGAGCAGCTGACCTTTGACATGATGACTTCCTGTCCTTCCTCCTCCCCTTCCTTCTGGTCCCATCCCAACGTGCTGATGTCCACAGCTGGTGGATCAGGGCGCTCCGCTGCTTTCAGAAGCACCAGCTGTAGATGGGCATGCCATCCATGGAGGGGAGCGTTGACCTCTGTAGGAGGCAGCGTCTTCACTGGTCGGGGTTTTGGGTTGATGTCATATCTAACCTTAACCCCCCTCTCTGAGGAGCGCCGCCACCTTCCCTTTATAGCGGGATAGGAGGTGATGTCACACCTGCAGAGAGCGTGGACATCCAGGATGGAGCGCACCACTGCTCTCCAGATTCTCTACTGTTGAGTTGATGTTGAGAACAGTGCCATCCTATCTGTCCATCTGCAGGTGGACATATCAGCGTGTCTCTGAGGACGTGGGTGGTTGCAGCTCGCCGCCTGGCTGTGTGAGATGAGGGAGACGTCAGCAAAGCAGACAGTATGGTCACTGATGACGAGGCTGACCGTCTCCATGTCATCTCCTCTGCTGTGTCCTCAGGAGCTCGTCCTCAGGAGCTCATTGCTCTTGTTCTTCATCACTTAGTGGTGGCGAGGTAGAGTCTCTGCTCAGCTGAGGCCTGGCTGCTACCAGCTACTGCTGCTACAAAGGCTCTGATAGGACGTGTTGCATCACGCCGTCACACTCACAGCAACAAGAGACCGACAGGAAGAACGCAGAGTCTGGAGGACGAGATGAAGACAGAGCAGAGGAGGAGGAAGAGGAGGATGAGGAGGATATGGATGGTAACAGTACAGAGCAGTAACAGCTCAAAGCGCTGTAGCTTGATGAAGGTTTTCCAGTTGGAACTCGTTGTGGAACTAGTGCACGTACAGGTTCCTGCTCTGATCGTTCTGGGTCAACTTCTGTTTTAAAACTGTTCCAGGACTCATGTGTTCTACCTGTTGATCAGTTCTACTGCTGTTATCCTCCCTCCTCTCTGGTTCTCATCATGGTATCTGTTATCCTCTCTGGTTCTCATCATTCTAGTCTGGTATGCTTCTTACTGTCGTTACCTCCAACAGCTGATGGTGAGTCAGCTCAGAGTGTAGTAGTCTGTAAATTAAAATGTACATGTTGTACATGGTTTGGATAATAGTGTTCATAAATATCCTACAATGTCTAACTGAGTTGAAGTTGTTAAAGTTGTTGAAGTTGTTGGAGTAGAAGCTGGAGCTAAATTAGAGTTGAAATATGGCCTCTTCTGGTTTAAACGGCATTTATGATTTAGAAAATGTCAGAAATCGATTCAGCATCCTCAATAACCCCGTAAACCACTCCAACATCGTCCCAATTCAGCATCCTCAATAACCCCAAAACCACTCCAACATCGTCCAAATTCAGCATCCTCAATAACCCCCAAAACCACTCCAACATCGTCCACATTCAGCATCCTCAATAACCCCCAAAACCACTCCAACATCGTCCACATTCAGCATCCTCAATAACCCCCAAAACCACTCCAACATCGTCCAAATTCAGCATCCTCAATAACCCCCAAAACCACTCCAACATCGTCCAAATTCAGCATCCTCAATAACCCCCAAAACCACTCCAACATCGTCCACATTCAGCATCCTCAATAACCCCCAAAACCACTCCAATATCGTCCAAATTCGGCATCCTCAATAACCCCCAAAACCACTCCAACATCGTCCACATTCGGCATCCTCAATAACCCCCAAAACCACTCCAACATCGTCCACATTCGGCATCCTCAATAACCCCCAAAACCACTCCAACATCGTCCACATTCAGCATCCTCAATAACCCCCAAAACCACTCCAACATCGTCCAAATTCAGCATCCTCTATAACCCCCAAAACCACTCCAACATCGTCCACATTCAGCATCCTCTATAACCCCCAAACCACTCCAATATCGTCCAACATCGTCCAAACTGACCAAACAGTTGCGGACATATTCTCTGTATATGTGATTATGCTAAATTCATGCTAATTATACAAATTGCCCAGCGTATGGCAGTTATGATCCAGTAGTTTTTAAATGCTGGTGACCCATGCTGGCTGATTGTTTAATGTTGATTGTTTAATGCTGATTGTTGTTTGTTTAATGCTGATTGTTTACTGCTGATTGCTGATTGTTTACTACTGATTGTTGATTGCTTACTGTTGATTGTTTACTGCTGATTGTTTACTGACCCTAACACTAACCCTGGCTGCTGATTGTTGATTGTTTATTGCTGATTGTTTACTACTGATTGTTGATCGCTGATTGTTTACTACTGATTGTTGATTGCTGATTGTTTACTGACCCTAACACTAACCCTGGCTGCTGATTGATTGTTTACTGCTGATTGCTGATTGTTTACTACTGATTGTTGATTGCTGATTGTTTACTGCTGATTGTTGATTGTTTACTGCTGATTGCTGATTGTTTACTGCTGATTGTTGATTGTTTACTGCTGATTGCTGATTGTTGATTGTTTACTGCTGATTGTTGATTGTTTACTGCTTATTGCTGATTGTTTACTGCTGATTGTTGATTGCTGATTGTTTACTGCTGATTGTTTACTGCTTATTGCTGATTGTTTACTGCTGATTGTTGATTGTTTACTGCTGATTGTTGTTTGTTTACTGCTGATTGCTGATTGTTTACTGCTGATTGTTTGTTTACTGCTGATTGTTCACTGCTGACTGCTGATTGTTTACTGCTGATTGTTTACTTCTGATTGCTGATTGTTTACTGCTGATTTACTGCTGATTGTTTACTTCTGATTGCTGATTGTTTACTGCTGATTGTTTACTGCTGATTGTTTATTGCTGATTGTTTACTTCTGATTGCTGATTGTTTACTTCTGATTTACTGCTGATTGTTTATTGCTGATTGTTTACTGCTGATTGTTTACTTCTGATTTACTGCTGATTGTTTACTGCTGATTGTTTACTGCTGATTGCTGATTGTTTACTGCTGATTGTTTACTGCTGATTGCTGATTGTCTACTGCTGATTGTTTATTGCTGATTGTTTAATGCTGCTTGTTTACTGCTGATTGTTTACTGTTTGTTTGTTTACTACTTATTGCTGATTATTTACTACTGATTGTTTGCTGCTGATTATTTACTGATTGCTGATTGTTTGTTAACTGCTTACTGTTGATTGTTTACTGCTGATTGTTCATGTGTCTTTGTCCTCGTTGGTTAAACCGGTCCGTTTGTGTCTTTGTCCTCGTTGGTTAAACCGGTCTGTTCATGTGTCCTTGTCCTCGTTGGTTAAACCGGTCTGTTCATGTGTCCTTGTCCTCGTTGGTTAAACCGGTCTGTTCATGTGTCCTTGTCCTCGTTGGTTGAACCGGTCTGTTCATGTGTCCTTGTCCTCGTTGGTTGAACCGGTCTGTTCATGTGTCCTTGTCCTCGTTGGTTGAACCGGTCTGTTCATGTGTCCTTGTCCTCGTTGGTTGAACCGGTCTGTTCATGTGTCCTTGTCCTCGTTGGTTGAACCGGTCTGTTCATGTGTCCTTGTCCTCGTTGGTTGAACTGGTCTGTTTTCCTGTCTAAGGGTTCGTGTTGTCTGTTATTTTTTTCATGTTGTTGTTCTGAGTTGAAATGTTTTGAATCCTGAAGCAGTGATTTCAGATCTGAGATCAGATTCAGTCTTCAGTCTCTGTCTCTGTTTAGTTGCAGCTCGTTCTCTCAGACTGATGCTCTCCATTACTGTTGATCGATACACAACCTATTGATCGGTGTGCATTGACACACTCTGCGTCTAAATGTGTGTGACCTGTCTCACCTTGTCTAATCGTCTAATCAGGCTGTTTACATCAGCTGCTAACACACTGTGTGTGTGTGTGTGTCCAGGTATCCGTCCAGCTCGTTAACCCAGCTGTTTCCTCGTTAGTGATCTGATTGGATCGTTTAGACTCACCTGACCCGCCTTAACGAGCACAGACAAACTTTAAATGTTCTTCAGTTTGAGAAGTTTAAATCCAACTAGTTTAACTTGATGTTTTTATTTCTGTCATGAAAAACGTAACGATTCAATCAGCTGATCGGTTCAATCAGCTGATCGGGTTCACTGAGGTGATGAATATATTATTTAATTAATGATATTAACGCTGAGTTATTAGTGTGAAGTGGCTGAATCCCATGGTGAGAACCTGAGAGGAGGCAGGAACCTGTAGTGCACTAGTTCATCCATCCATATCCTCCTCATCCTCCTCTTCCTCCTCCTCTGCTCTGTCTTCATCTCGTCCTCCAGACTCTGCGTTCTTCCTGTCGGTCTCTTGTTGCTGTGAGTGTGACGGCGTGATGCAACACGTCCTATCAGAGCCTTTGTAGCAGCAGTAGCTGGTAGCAGCCAGGCCTCAGCTGAGCAGCTGACCTTTGACATGATGACTTCCTGTCCTTCCTCCTCCCCTTCCTTCTGGTCCCATCCCAACGTGCTGATGTCCACAGCTGGTGGATCAGGGCGCTCCGCTGCTTTCAGAAGCACCAGCTGTAGATGGGCACGCCATCCATGGAGGGGAGCGTTGACCTCTGTAGGAGGCAGCGTCTTCACTGGTCGGGGTTCGTTCTATCTGCTGATGTCATGGGGTTGTAGCTGTGTGAGATGAAGGAGACGTCAGCCTCGTCATTAGTGACCATACTGTCTGCTCTGCTGGCCATCTCCACGTCATCTCCTCTGCTGTGAGCTCAGGAGCTCGTCCAGCCTCTTCTCTGCCTCTCCTGGTCTTTGGCAGAGACTAGCATGAGGAAGGACAGGAAGTCATCATGTCAAAGGTCAGCTGCTCAGCTGAGGCCTGGCTGCTACCAGCTACTGCTGCTACAAAGGCTCTGATAGGACGTGTTGCATCACGCCGTCACACTCACAGCAACAAGAGACCGACAGGAAGAACGCAGAGTCTGGAGGACGAGATGAAGACAGAGCAGAGGAGGAGGAAGAGGAGGATGAGGAGGATAAAGGAGGGACAAGCACAGGAGTCCTTGTTGGATGTGGTTTGAACATTGACTCCGCCCTCTCTGCTGATTGGTCAGACAGTTTCAGGACCTCCCTACCTTCAGAGGTCATCAGTAATATAATCATGTAAATATTGGTTGGACCTTCTCTGTGGGTTCTCAGGCTTGGTTGTCCCGTAGTGTGTCCTCCCTGTGGGGGTTCTCCAGGGTGGTATCAGCTCCCAGCCCTCCCGTCTCCTGGCCTTGTCATCAGAAGGTGGGCCTCAGCAACCGGACACTCCAGCTGGTCGGCTTAACGGAATATCCTCTTTGGCACGTGAATGTCAATCTTAATTTGTCCGAGGTGCATTACTGAGGTTAGAGGTTCCACTCCTTCCTACTGGGTGACCGCTAACTGGACACTTCATTGGTTGGTTCGGCGGTGCTGACCTGGATGTGCAGCTGATGATACTGAATTTTGTCCCTCTGTGCATGCAGGCATCCTTTAACCTGACGGTGCTCTTGATGGTTGGCTGTGAGCCGGAGCACCTTGGGCTGACCCGCCGGGGCTGAGCCTGCAGGACTATCTGGCCTGGTGAAGCTGCTGGATGGTCCCTGAACCCCTCCTTCATTTATATAACTCCCACACCTGTTGATCAGTTTTACTGCTGGTGTCCTCCCTCCTCTCTGGTTCTCACCATCAGCTATACTCACATCATTCTAGTCTGATATGCTGCTCGCTGTTGTTACCTCCAACGGCTGATTGGGAGTCAGCTCGGAGTGTAATGGTCTACTACACGTAGAGGCGGTCTGCTGTACGTAGAGGCGGTCTGCTGTACGTAGAGGCGGTCTGCTGTACGTAGAGGCGGTCTGCTGTACGTAGAGGCGGTCTGCTGTACGTAGAGGCGGTCTGCTGTACGTAGAGGCGGTCTGCTGTACGTAGAGGCGGTCTGCTGTACGTAGAGGCGGTCTGCTGAACGTAGAGGCGGTCTGCTGTACGTAGAGGCGGTCTGCTGTACGTAGAGGCGGTCTGCTGTACGTAGAGGCGGTCTGTCGAACGTAGAGGCGGTCTCCTGTACGTAGAGGCGGTCTGTCGTATATAGAGGCGGTCTGTCGTACGTAGAGACGGTCTTCTGTACGTAGAGGCGGTCTCCTGTATGTAGAGGCGGTCTGTTAAACGTAGAGGCGGTCTGTTGTACGTAGAGGCGGTCTGTCGTACGTAGAGACGGTCTTCTGTACGTAGAGACGGTCTGTTAAACGTAGAGGCGGTCTGTTGTACGTAGAGACGGTCTCCTGTACGTAGAGGCGGTCTGTTAAACGTAGAGGCGGTCTGTCGTACGTAGAGGCGGTCTGTCGAACGTAGAGACGGTCTTCTGTACGTAGAGGTGGTCTGTTAAACGTAGAGGCGGTCTGTTGTACGTAGAGGCGGTCTGTCGAACGTAGAGGCGGTCTCCTGTACGTAGAGGCGGTCTGTTGAACGTAGAGACGGTCTTCTGTACGTAGAGGCGGTCTGTTGAACGTAGAGACGGTCTTCTGTACGTAGAGGCGGTCTGTTGAACGTAGAGACGGTCTTCTGTACGTAGAGGCGGTCTGTTGTACGTAGAGACGGTCTCCTGTACGTAGTGACGGTCTTCTGTACGTAGAGGTGGTCTGTTAAACGTAGAGACGGTCTCCTGTACGTAGAGGCGGTCTTCTGTACGTAGAGGCGGTCTTCTGTACGTAGAAGTGGTCTGTTGTACGTAGAGGCGGTCTGTTGTACGTAGAGGCGGTCTGTTGAACGTAGAGGCGGTCTGTTGTACGTAGAGACGGTCTTCTGTACGTAGAGGCGGTCTGTTGTACGTAGAGGCGGTCTCCTGTACGTAGAGGCGGTCTGTCGAACGTAGAGGCGGTCTCCTGTACATAGAGGCGGTCTGTTGAACGTAGAGACGGTCTGTTGAACGTAGAGACGGTCTGTTGAACGTAGAGACGGTCTCCTGTACATAGAGGCGTTCTGTTGAACGTAGAGACGGTCTGTTGAACGTAGAGGCGGTCTGTTGTACGTAGAGACGGTCTCCTGTACGTAGAGACTGTCTCCTGTATGTAGAGGCGGTCTGTTAAACGTAGAGGCGGTCTGTCGTACGTAGAGGCGGTCTGTCGAACGTAGAGGCGGTCTCCTGTACATAGAGGCGGTCTGTTGAACGTAGAGACGGTCTGTTGAACGTAGAGGCGGTCTGTTGTACGTAGAGACGGTCTCCTGTACGTAGAGACTGTCTCCTGTATGTAGAGGCGGTCTGTTAAACGTAGAGGCGGTCTGTCGTACGTAGAGGCGGTCTGTCGAACGTAGAGACGGTCTTCTGTACGTAGAGGTGGTCTGTTAAACGTAGAGGCGGTCTGTTGTACGTAGAGGCGGTCTGTCGAACGTAGAGGCGGTCTCCTGTACGTAGAGGCGGTCTGTTGAACGTAGAGGCGGTCTGTTGAACGTAGAGACGGTCTTCTGTACGTAGAGGCGGTCTGTTGAACGTAGAGACGGTCTTCTGTACGTAGAGGCGGTCTGTTGAACGTAGAGACGGTCTTCTGTACGTAGAGGCGGTCTGTTGTACGTAGAGACGGTCTCCTGTACGTAGTGACGGTCTTCTGTACGTAGAGGTGGTCTGTTAAACGTAGAGACGGTCTCCTGTACGTAGAGGCGGTCTTCTGTACGTAGAAGTGGTCTGTTGTATGTAGAGGCGGTCTGTTGAACGTAGAGACGGTCTCCTGTACATAGAGGCGGTCTGTTGAACGTAGAGACGGTCTCCTGTACGTAGAGGCGGTCTGTTGAACGTAGAGACGGTCTCCTGTACGTAGAGGCGGTCTGTTGAACGTAGAGACGGTCTCCTGTACGTAGAGGCGGTCTCCTGTACGTAGAGGCGGTCTGTTGAACGTAGAGACGGTCTCCTGTACGTAGAGGCGGTCTGTTGAACGTAGAGACGGTCTCCTGTACGTAGAGGCGGTCTGTTGAACGTAGAGACGGTCTCCTGTACGTAGAGGCGGTCTCCTGTACGTAGAGGCGGTCTGTTGAACGTAGAGGCGGTCTGTTGTACGTAGAGACGGTCTTCTGTACGTAGAGGCGGTCTGTTGTACGTAGAGGCGGTCTCCTGTACGTAGAGGCGGTCTGTTGAACGTAGAGGCGGTCTGTCGAACGTAGAGGCGGTCTGTTGTACGTAGAGGCGGTCTCCTGTACGTAGAGGCGGTCTGTTGAACGTAGAGGCGGTCTGTCGAACGTAGAGGCGGTCTGTCGAACGTAGAGGCGGTCTCCTGTACATAGAGGCGGTCTGTTGAACGTAGAGACGGTCTGTTGAACGTAGAGACGGTCTGTTGAACGTAGAGACGGTCTCCTGTACGTAGAGGCGTTCTGTTGAACGTAGAGACGGTCTCCTGTACGTAGAGGCGGTCTGTTGAACGTAGAGACGGTCTCCTGTACGTAGAGGCGGTCTGTTGAACGTAGAGACGGTCTCCTGTACGTAGAGGCGGTCTGTTGAACGTAGAGACGGTCTCCTGTACGTAGAGGCGGTCTGTTGAACGTAGAGACGGTCTCCTGTACGTAGAGGCGGTCTGTTGAACGTAGAGACGGTCTCCTGTACGTAGAGGCGGTCTCCTGTACGTAGAGGCGGTCTCCTGTACGTAGAGGCGGTCTGTTGAACGTAGAGGCGGTCTGTTGTACGTAGAGACGGTCTCCTGTACGTAGAGGCGGTCTGTTGTACGTAGAGGCGGTCTGTTGAACGTAGAGGCGGTCTGTCGAACGTAGAGGCGGTCTGTCGTACGTAGAGACGGTGTCCTGTACGTAGAGGCGGTCTGTTGAACGTAGAGGCGGTCTGTCGAACGTAGAGGCGGTCTGTCGAACATAGAGACGGTCTGTTGAACGTAGAGACGGTCTCCTGTACGTAGAGGCGGTCTGTTGTACGTAGAGGCGGTCTTCTGTACGTAGAGGCGGTCTGTTGAACGTAGAGACGGTCTCCTGTACGTAGAGGCGGTCTCCTGTACGTAGAGGCGGTCTGCTGAACGTAGAGACGGTCTCCTGTACGTAGAGGCGGTCTGTTGAACGTAGAGACGGTCTCCTGTACGTAGAGGCGGTCTCCTGTACGTAGAGACGGTCTGTTGTACGTAGAGGCGGTCTGTTGAACGTAGAGGCGGTCTGTTGTACGTAGAGACGGTCTTCTGTACGTAGAGGCGGTCTGTTGTACGTAGAGGCGGTCTGTTGAACGTAGAGGCGGTCTGTCGAACGTAGAGGCGGTCTCCTGTACATAGAGGCGGTCTGTTGAACGTAGAGACGGTCTGTTGAACGTAGAGACGGTCTGTTGAACGTAGAGACGGTCTCCTGTACATAGAGGCGTTCTGTTGAACGTAGAGACGGTCTCCTGTACGTAGAGGCGGTCTGTTGAACGTAGAGACGGTCTCCTGTACGTAGAGGCGGTCTGTTGAACGTAGAGACGGTCTCCTGTACGTAGAGGCGGTCTGTTGAACGTAGAGACGGTCTCCTGTACGTAGAGGCGGTCTGTTGAACGTAGAGACGGTCTCCTGTACGTAGAGGCGGTCTGTTGAACGTAGAGACGGTCTCCTGTACGTAGAGGCGGTCTGTTGAACGTAGAGACGGTCTCCTGTACGTAGAGGCGGTCTGTTGAACGTAGAGACGGTCTCCTGTACGTAGAGACGGTCTCCTGTACATAGAGGCGGTCTGTTGAACGTAGAGGCGGTCTGTTGTACGTAGAGACGGTCTCCTGTACGTAGAGGCGGTCTGTCGAACGTAGAGGCGGTCTGTCGAACGTAGAGGCGGTCTGTCGAACGTAGAGGCGGTCTGTCGAACGTAGAGGCGGTCTCCTGTACGTAGAGGCGGTCTGTTGAACGTAGAGACGGTCTCCTGTACGTAGAGACGGTGTCCTGTACGTAGAGGCGGTCTGTTGAACGTAGAGACGGTCTCCTGTACGTAGAGGCGGTCTGTTGTACGTAGAGGCGGTCTTCTGTACGTAGAGGCGGTCTGTTGAACGTAGAGACGGTCTCCTGTACGTAGAGGCGGTCTGTTGAACGTAGAGACGGTCTCCTGTACGTAGAGGCGGTCTGTTGAACGTAGAGACGGTCTCCTGTACGTAGAGGCGGTCTGTTGAACGTAGAGACGGTCTCCTGTACGTAGAGGCGGTCTCCTGTACGTAGAGGCGGTCTCCTGTACGTAGAGGCGGTCTCCTGTACGTAGAGGCGGTCTGCTGAACGTAGAGACGGTCTCCTGTACGTAGAGGCGGTCTCCTGTACGTAGAGGCGGTCTGCTGAACGTAGAGACGGTCTCCTGTACGTAGAGGCGGTCTGTTGAACGTAGAGACGGTCTCCTGTACGTAGAGGCGGTCTCCTGTACGTAGAGGCGGTCTGTTGAACGTAGAGGCGGTCTGTTGTACGTAGAGACGGTCTTCTGTACGTAGAGGCGGTCTGTTGTACGTAGAGGCGGTCTCCTGTACGTAGAGGCGGTCTGTTGAACGTAGAGGCGGTCTGTCGAACGTAGAGGCGGTCTCCTGTACATAGAGGCGGTCTGTTGAACGTAGAGACGGTCTGTTGAACGTAGAGACGGTCTGTTGAACGTAGAGACGGTCTCCTGTACATAGAGGCGTTCTGTTGAACGTAGAGACGGTCTCCTGTACGTAGAGGCGGTCTGTTGAACGTAGAGACGGTCTCCTGTACGTAGAGGCGGTCTGTTGAACGTAGAGACGGTCTCCTGTACGTAGAGGCGGTCTGTTGAACGTAGAGACGGTCTCCTGTACGTAGAGGCGGTCTGTTGAACGTAGAGACGGTCTCCTGTACGTAGAGGCGGTCTGTTGAACGTAGAGACGGTCTCCTGTACGTAGAGGCGGTCTGTTGAACGTAGAGACGGTCTCCTGTACGTAGAGACGGTCTCCTGTACATAGAGGCGGTCTGTTGAACGTAGAGGCGGTCTGTTGTACGTAGAGACGGTCTCCTGTACGTAGAGGCGGTCTGTCGAACGTAGAGGCGGTCTGTCGAACGTAGAGGCGGTCTGTCGAACGTAGAGGCGGTCTGTCGAACGTAGAGGCGGTCTCCTGTACGTAGAGGCGGTCTGTCGAACGTAGAGACGGTCTCCTGTACGTAGAGGCGGTCTGTTGAACGTAGAGACGGTCTCCTGTACGTAGAGACGGTGTCCTGTACGTAGAGGCGGTCTGTTGAACGTAGAGGCGGTCTGTCGAACGTAGAGGCGGTCTCCTGTACGTAGAGGCGGTCTGTCGAACGTAGAGACGGTCTCCTGTACGTAGAGGCGGTCTGTTGAACGTAGAGACGGTCTCCTGTACGTAGAGACGGTGTCCTGTACGTAGAGGCGGTCTGTTGAACGTAGAGGCGGTCTGTCGAACGTAGAGGCGGTCTGTCGAACATAGAGACGGTCTCCTGTACATAGAGGCGGTCTGTTGAACGTAGAGACGGTCTCCTGTACGTAGAGGCGGTCTGTTGTACGTAGAGGCGGTCTGTTGAACGTAGAGACGGTCTCCTGTACGTAGAGGCGGTCTGTTGAACGTAGAGACGGTCTCCTGTACGTAGAGGCGGTCTGTTGAACGTAGAGACGGTCTCCTGTACGTAGAGGCGGTCTGTTGAACGTAGAGACGGTCTCCTGTACGTAGAGGCGGTCTCCTGTACGTAGAGGCGGTCTCCTGTACGTAGAGGCGGTCTCCTGTACGTAGAGGCGGTCTGCTGAACGTAGAGACGGTCTCCTGTACGTAGAGGCGGTCTCCTGTACGTAGAGGCGGTCTGCTGTACGTAGAGACGGTCTCCTGTACGTAGAGGCGGTCTGCTGAACGTAGAGACGGTCTTCTGTACGTAGAGGCGGTCTCCTGTACGTAGAGGCGGTCTGCTGAACGTAGAGGCGGTCTCCTGTACGTAGAGGCGGTCTCCTGTACGTAGAGGCGGTCTCCTGTACGTAGAGACGGTCTCCTGTACGTAGAGGCGGTCTGTTGAACGTAGAGGCGGTCTGTTGTACGTAGAGGCGGTCTCCTGTACGTAGAGGCGGTCTCCTGTACGTAGAGGCGGTCTGCTGTACGTAGAGACGGTCTCCTGTACGTAGAGGCGGTCTGCTGAACGTAGAGACGGTCTTCTGTACGTAGAGGCGGTCTCCTGTACGTAGAGGCGGTCTCCTGTACGTAGAGGCGGTCTGTTGAACGTAGAGGCGGTCTCCTGTACGTAGAGGCGGTCTGCTGAACGTAGAGACGGTCTTCTGTACGTAGAGGCGGTCTCCTGTACGTAGAGGCGGTCTGCTGAACGTAGAGGCGGTCTTCTGTACGTAGAGGCGGTCTCCTGTACGTAGAGGCGGTCTCCTGTACGTAGAGACGGTCTCCTGTACGTAGAGGCGGTCTCCTGTACGTAGAGGCGGTCTGTTGAACGTAGAGGCGGTCTCCTGTACGTAGAGGCGGTCTCCTGTACGTAGAGGCGGTCTGCTGTACGTAGAGACGGTCTCCTGTACGTAGAGGCGGTCTGCTGAACGTAGAGACGGTCTCCTGTACGTAGAGGCGGTCTCCTGTACGTAGAGACGGTCTCCTGTACGTAGAGGCGGTCTCCTGTACGTAGAGGCGGTCTGTTGAACGTAGAGGCGGTCTCCTGTACGTAGAGACGGTCTCCTGTACGTAGAGGCGGTCTGCTGAACGTAGAGACGGTCTTCTGTACGTAGAGGCGGTCTCCTGTACGTAGAGGCGGTCTCCTGTACGTAGAGGCGGTCTGCTGAACGTAGAGACGGTCTTCTGTACGTAGAGGCGGTCTCCTGTACGTAGAGGCGGTCTCCTGTACGTAGAGACGGTCTCCTGTACGTAGAGACGGTCTCCTGTACGTAGAGGCGGTCTGTTGAACGTAGAGGCGGTCTCCTGTACGTAGAGGCGGTCTCCTGTACGTAGAGGCGGTCTGCTGTACGTAGAGACGGTCTCCTGTACGTAGAGGCGGTCTGCTGAACGTAGAGACGGTCTTCTGTACGTAGAGGCGGTCTCCTGTACGTAGAGGCGGTCTGCTGAACGTAGAGACGGTCTCCTGTACGTAGAGGCGGTCTCCTGTACGTAGAGGCGGTCTCCTGTACGTAGAGACGGTCTCCTGTACGTAGAGACGGTCTCCTGTACGTAGAGGCGGTCTGCTGAACGTAGAGACGGTCTTCTGTACGTAGAGGCGGTCTCCTGTACGTAGAGGCGGTCTCCTGTACGTAGAGACGGTCTCCTGTACGTAGAGGCGGTCTCCTGTACGTAGAGGCGGTCTGCTGAACGTAGAGACGGTCTTCTGTACGTAGAGGCGGTCTCCTGTACGTAGAGGCGGTCTCCTGTACGTAGAGACGGTCTCCTGTACGTAGAGACGGTCTCCTGTACGTAGAGGCGGTCTGCTGAACGTAGAGACGGTCTTCTGTACGTAGAGGCGGTCTCCTGTACGTAGAGGCGGTCTGTTGAACGTAGAGACGGTCTTCTGTACGTAGAGACGGTCTCCTGTACGTAGAGGCGGTCTCCTGTACGTAGAGGCGGTCTGTTGAACGTAGAGACGGTCTTCTGTACGTAGAGGCGGTCTCCTGTACGTAGAGGCGGTCTGCTGAACGTAGAGACGGTCTCCTGTACGTAGAGGCGGTCTCCTGTACGTAGAGGCGGTCTGCTGAACGTAGAGACGGTCTCCTGTACGTAGAGGCGGTCTCCTGTACGTAGAGGCGGTCTGTTGAACGTAGAGACGGTCTCCTGTACGTAGAGACGGTCTCCTGTACGTAGAGGCGGTCTGCTGTACGTAGAGGCGGTCTGTTGAACGTAGAGACGGTCTCCTGTACGTAGAGACGGTCTCCTGTACGTAGAGGCGGTCTGCTGAACGTAGAGACAGTCGGATCACCGTTCGGCTCCGTCATGAAGACTCATTACATCAAGTCCTCGTGAACGGAGGCTCCGATGGTCATAACCAACCAAACAGGAAGTGGTACTCATCATGTAAAATAATACAAATTATAGTTATTGGATTATAATTGATGCATTAATGGTGATAGTTTAATCTATAATTATTCATCTTCATTTAATAGTTGAATATATTTAGTTTTAATACTCAAGTAAAGTACAAGTACCTCAAAGTGTTACTCGAGTACAGTACTTGATTAAATGTACCTAGTTCGGTGTTTCTGCAGCTACGCTCGTCTTCCTCTATGAATATTAATGTCAACCATCAGTCTGTATATATTTATATATGTATGTACTGCAACATCACAATAATGTTCATTTTATACATTTAGCTTTTTAATTTATTTAATATTTTAAGATATTTTAATTAATTGTCATCAGGCTTTGTGCGTCATTGTAAATATAGATATATAATGATTTCCTGAAACATTTAGAACTGAGCATCTAATATCCACGAATTCAACAGTAATATGAATTTATTGTTTAAATGTTATTAAGCTGTAAGGAAACACAATAAATATAATGAATAAATAAATGATGTCAATTTGGTGTTCAGTAATATATATATATATATATATATATATATGATGTGATATTAGAAGTGAATCAGCTCGTTTAGCTCTCCGCTGTGGGACATGAAGGACAAATAAACTGATTAATACATTTGATCAAATCACATTATTTTTATGTCCAGATGTGTAATAACACCGAGGATTTATTTATGAAGCATTGCACTGTAACTTTAACATAAATCTAAAGTTTGATTGCTGTGCTGTGGTGTCAGAACCAGCTGTTTCCAGCTGTAGTGCTAACATTAGCGTTAGCGTCAGCTGCTCTTCACTGTCATCAGATTAAAGTCTATTTCTATTATTTTACATCTCCGTCTGCTTATCAGCCGTTCGGTCCACTGAGTCAGCAGCGCCGAGTCGCCGTGACGACCGGCGGCTGTAAACACCACGGGGGGGGGGGGGGTCCCCGGAGGTCGGCCATGTTTGTTGATTAAACTAAAACAAGACAAACAAAGAGACAAAACAAACTAATTACCTGCAAACAAACCTGATTGGATGAGAGCGCTAACGAGGCTTAACGAGGTCACACACTGTTTACTCTGTGTGTGTGTGTTACTGTGTGTGTGTGGTTTGTAAGCTTCACACTAACAGGATGTAGTGACATCAACATTACAACACACACACACACACACACACACACACTGAATAAATGATGGTTCACTGAAACTAAAACGCCGTCTGGTGTGTGTGTGTGTGTGTGATTGATAGAGCGGCTCCATAATGTGTAGATTCATAATTCATCTGTCCACACACACACACACACACACACACACACACACACACACACACACACACACACACACACACACACGCTGCGTGGATTTGACCCACAAACCTGTTTTTGTCAGAGACAAACAGTGAGTGAGTGATGCATCGTGGGATACGGTGGGAGAGGAGGACTGGCTGGATGTGTGTGTGTGTGTGTGTATATATATATATATATATATATATAGTATAAAGTGTATATGCATACAATTTATACATACATATATATATGTTTTTATGTATATATATGTGTGTGTATGTATATATATATATATATATATATATATATAGTATAAAGTGTATATGCATACAATTTATACATATATATATATATATATATATATATATATATATATGTTTTTATGTATATATATGTGTGTGTGTGTGTATATATATATATATATATATATATATATATAGTATAAAGTGTATATGCATACAATTTATACATATATATATATATATATATATGTTTTTATGTATATATATGTGTGTGTGTGTGTGTATATATATACACACACACAGACCATGAGAAACAAAATTCTCTGGTCTGATGAAACAAAGATTGAACTCTTTGGCCTGAATGCCAAGCGTCATGTCTGGAGGAAACCAGGCACCGCTCATCGCCTGGCCAATGCCATCCCTACAGTGAAGCATGGAGGAGGCAGCGTCATGCTGTGGGGGTGTTTTTCAGCGGCAGGAACCGGGAGACTAGTCAGGATGGAGGGAAAGATGAATGCAGCAAAGTACAGAGATATTCTTAATGAAAACCTGCTGCAGAGCGCTCTGGACCTCAGACTGGGCTGAAGGTTCCCCTTCCAACAGGACAACGACACTAAGCACACAGCCAGGATAACAAAGGAGTGGCTTCAGGACATCTCTGTGAATGTCCTTCAGTGGCCCAGCCAGAGCCCTGACTTGAACCCGATTGAACATCTCTGGAGAGATCTGAAAATGGCTGTGCACCGACGCTCCCCATCCAACCTGACGGAGCTTGAGAGGTCCTGCAAAGAGAATGGGAGAAACTGCCCAACAATAGGAGTGCTAGCTCGTAGATTCATACCCAAAAAGACTTGAGGCTGTAATTGCTGCCAAAGGTGCTTCAACAAAGTATTGAGCAAAGGCTGTGAATACTTACGTATGTACATGTTATGTTTAAGTTCTTTGTTTAAAATTTTTGCAAATTTATTAAAAACAAACTTTTTTCAGGTTATCATTTTGGAGGATTGAGTGTCGAATTCTGAGGAAAAGAATGAATTGAATCCATTTTGGAATAAGTAACATAACAAAATGTGGAAAAAGTGAAGCGCTGTGAATACTCTCCGGATGCACTGTATATATATATATGTATATATATGTATATATATACATATATATATATGTATGTAATTATATCTGATGAGTTAACGTGAGGAAATGAAACCAGTTTATATATAAACAATCTTTAAAATGAAAATTCTTCTTTCTTCTCTCTTCTTCTGTTTCTTTTATCCTTTTCTCACATTCAGATCATTCTTTCTTTTGTTCTCTTTCCCAAACACACAGATCTGCTGTTATATAATTTACTATTATTAATAGAATGATCTTTTATTAATATTAATGTCTGTATCAAACATAAAGTTATTTAAATAGGTTCATGTTAAAGTTTCTTTACTGTAAAAACTTCTTCTCTTTTATTCTTTAAACCGGCAGATTAATAATTAATACCAACGTTACTCAGATTATCTTCTGAGTAACGTTGGTATTATAATAATATAATATAATATAAAATAATATAATACCAACGTTACTCAGAAGATAATGTGAGTTAGTTCTGATTTCTGGTGTTTGACTGTGAATGATTAAAAGTAGTTGTAGTAGTAACTCTTGTGTAGAATATCACAGTAAAATAGTATTAGTAGTATTAGCAGTAGTAGTATTAGTAGTAGTAGTATTAGTAGTAGTACCAGTAGTATTCGTAGTAGTATTAGTAGTATTAGTAGTAGTACCAGTAGTATTAGTAGTAGTAATATTAGTAGTAGTAGTATTAGTATTAGTAGTAGTACCAGTAGTATTCGTAGCAGTATTATTAGTAGTAGTAGTACCAGTAGTATTAGTAGTAGTAGTATTAGTATTAGTAGTAGTACCAGTAGTATTCGTAGTAGTATTATTAGTAGTAGTACCAGTAGTAACTCTTGTTCCGAATATCCCAGTTGGTGTTTGAGCTTGTAGACATCCGGATCTGAATCTCTTCTCTCATCAGCCGGTGTATTTCTTGGACACGTTTAGCAGATGGAGTGTTGATGTGAGTTTTAATCTCATAACCGCCTCCTCCATCTCTCCCATGATTGTTTCTGTAGCTCAGTTATTATTTTTCTTCTTCTGAAACTTTGCTGCCGTCGGCCGGCTGATAAATAGCAGGTGATGGATGTCGGCTCCTCGGCCCCGATAGTCCTCTCCGACCGCTACACGGAAAAAAGAAAGACTATTATTTCTTATCATCTTCTTAACATTATAAGCAGTGAGTGTTATCGGGGGAGCGGAGAGGAGGTGCTCTGATCGACTGTCACCTCCTCTCCTCCGATAGCATCACACAGAGATGAGAGGGAGGAGGGTGAATGACAGAGATATTACCGCCGTGGAAGATTTGAGCGGTGATTTCCTCCATGACAAATGACCCAGTGAGGAGAGGAGGAGGAGGAGGAGGAGGAGGAAGAGGGGGAGGTGTGGACAGCAGACTGTCTGACAGCTCAAATTATAGAAGGAAATGTGGTTGAATCTGCAGCCTGACGGACGCTTCGCTTCACTCTGCACCTGAAACACATCCGTTTACTGAGAAACTGCTGCTGCAGCAGACAGGAAACAGAACTTCACATTAAAAGTTTGGTGTCAACTATAAAACAGGAAGTCTTTCTTTAAATCTAGTGAAGGTCCAAAAGAGTCTGAAGAGCCTGAAGAGAAATACAGAAGCAGACGAGTTGAATATTCCCATCATGACGCTTAAAACACTGTTCATCAATAATGTGATAAAATAACAATGAATAACCTCAGAATGGTGATGATGATGATGATAGTGGTGATGATGATGATGATGACGATGATGGTGACGATGATGGTGATGATGGTGATAGTGGTGATGATGATGATGATGATGGTGATGATGATGATGATAGTGATGATGATGATGATGATGATGATGATGATGATGATGATGGTGGTGATGATGATGATGATAGTGATGATGATGATGATGGTGATGATAGTGGTGGTGGTGATGATGATGGTGGTGATGATGATGATGATGATGATGGTGGTGGTGGTGGTGGTGATGATGATGGTGATGATGATGGTGATGATAGTGGTGGTGATGATGATGGTGATGGTGATGGTGATGATGATGATGATGATGATGATAGTGATGATGGTGATAATGATGATAGTGATGATGATGATGATGGTGATAATGATGATAGTGGTGGTGATGATGATGATGATAGTGATGATGATGATGATGGTGATAATGATGATAGTGGTGGTGATGGTGATGGTGGTGATGATGATCTGACTGGTTCCACTGGTTCCACTGGACAGAACCGGGTTAAAGTTTCCTGAGTGTATCTTCGGCCTCTCTGACTGTTTGAAATGTAAACTTTCCGTCTCCGTGGACTCGGAGAACTTGGAGAACAAACTGAATCACAGAGATTCTGTCATCTGATTGGATGAAATGAATTCTCTGTCAGTCGCAGGAAGCGCGCCCACAAATCAAATCCCCATCAGTCCCTCTGTCCCCACTCAGTCTGTAGATATACATATGATTTGTTTCCATTTACATGGGCCACATCGGGTTATTACAGCCCATAATTACTCCGACGCGGCGGCCCGTCGCCGGCTTCATATCTGCCAATAAAGTGCCGACCAAGCGGCGGGCGTCGCGGGGAAGAAGAGAATCATGGGAATGAAATTAACTGTTGATTTGGAGTGAGTGCGAGGCGGCCGGAGCGCTGCTCAGGTTAAATGAAAAGATGACTGCAGCCGGTTCGGCGGGGCTGTTCATTTGTTAGCGGACGCCGCGGGTTCGATTCCCCCAGAGGCCGTCGCCGCCGCTGCTGCCGTGGAGACCGGCCCGCATCACATCAGCGCCACGGCAACCGAGAATCAAATATGAAGGCAGATGATGTTCCCCACGGTAACGCTGCGTAAATAAACTCTCATGGAAATGTCCGTCTGTAATGTCGTTTTGTCACAATCAATTTCCCATTACCCGTCACCGCGGCAACGCAGCCCATAATATACCACACACACACACACACACACAAATTCAGTTTGAACATTGAAGTCGGAAAAATAAAAGAAACCAGGAGGAGAGGAGGAGGAGAGAGGATGAAGGTTAAAGTTTAAAACAAGGTTAGTATGTAGAGAGAGGAGGAAGAGTCTCCTCCAACTAAAGCAGTCAAAGTCACACACACACACAGTAACACACACACACTCAGTTGTTGCTGTTGTGACATTTGTCTTTCATCATCATCTGAAGGTCATTAAAGGTCACCAGCAGCAGTCGGCCGTCTGCCAACAGACACTGAACTACACACTGAACACACACTGAACACACACTGAACACACACACTGCGGCTTTATTAGCATCACATTAGCACTCTGTGTGTGTGTGTGTGTGTCTTAACAACAGCAGCGTGTCACAGGTGACATTTACACTCATATACAATCACTGGTTACCATGGCAACACACCAGCTCCCATAAAGCATCATGGGTAGTCCAGGTGGTACGGTCAGGTGAACTGAAGAAGACATGAAGGAATGTGTGCCATGGTTCTGATGGTTCTGATGGTTCTGTCCCTGTTGGCGTGATTATACGTGATCATAGGAGTGTACGCAACGATGTGACTGATGATGTACGCGGCGATGCGAGTCATGATATACGTGATGATATGAGTGATGATGTACGCGGCGATGCGAGTGATGATGTACGTGATGATATGAGTGATGATGTACGCGACGATACAAGTGATGATGTACGCGGCGATGCGAGTAATGATGTACACAACGATACGAGTCATGATGTACACGACGATACGAGTGATGATGTACGCAACGATACGAGTGATGATGTACGCGGCGATGCGAGTCATTATATATGTGACGATACTAGTGAGGATGTACGCGGCGATGCGAGTCATGATATACGTGACGATACTAGTGAGGATGTACGCGACGATGCGAGTCATGATATACGTGATGATATGAGTGATGATGTACGCGACGATACAAGTGATGATGTACGCGGCGATGCGAGTAATGATGTACACGACGATACGAGTGATGATGTACGCAACGATACGAGTGATGATGTACGCGGCGATGCGAGTCATTATATATGTGACGATACTAGTGAGGATGTACGCGACGATGCGAGTCATGATATACGTGATGATATGAGTGATGATGTACGCGACGATACGAGTGATGATGTACGCGGCGATGCGAGTAATGATGTACACAACGATACGAGTCATGATGTACGCGACGATACGAGTCAGGATGTACGCAACGATACGAGTGATGTACGCGGCGATGCGAGTCATGACATACGTGACGATACGAGTGATGATGTACGTGACGATACGAGTGATGATGTACGCGACGATACGAGTGATGATGTACGCGACGATACGAGTGATGATGTACGCGACGATACGAGTGATGATGTACGCGACGATACGAGTGATGATGTACGCGACGATACGAGTGATGATGTACGCAACGATACGAGTGATGATGTACGCGGCGATGCGAGTCATGATATACGTGACGATACTAGTGAGGATGTACGCAACGATACGAGTGATGATGTACGCGGCGATGCGAGTCATGATATACGTGACGATACTAGTGAGGATGTACGCGACGATATGAGTGATGATGTACGCGACGATACGAGTGATGATGTACGCAACGATGCGAGTGATGATGTATGCAACGATGCGAGTGATGATATGTGAAGCGATATGTGTGTTTTTAAGGTGGATCTGAAACATTACAGTGTTTTTAATGTTTTTGTTTGGCCTGAAGGCAGAAACACGTTCAGTCTTCAGACCGACTGGTAAGATGCCAGCTGCTGTAAAACCAAAGCCTACTGAAGGAGGCTGAGATGCGGGCGGACACGGGTCTTGTATTGGGTATAACACATGCGCAGTGTAACTGGAGCTGCGGTCGTGCGTTGCGATTGGCTCAATTTCGGCGAGTGCAGAGCAGATATTACTGCGCATGTGTGGTACCCCGAAGGCGCGTTGATTGAGTGTGACCCAACCTCCTTCAATAGGTCTTGTGTAAAAACACCAAACATCATCAGGTAGAGACAAACGTGTCTGCCACTGTTAGCTAGCTAACGTTCTCGGATGCAGTGAGACAAAATGGATCGGTTTTTAAAGCGAAATAGTGATGTGGGAGACAACCCTGCGCCAGTAAAAGCTCCGGAGCGTGTGGTGAGGAAATATGACCCTGAATACATTAGGTTTGGATTGGTAATGGCAGGCAGTGATGCTGAGCCCAAGGCACAATGTGGTGAATGTGGTGAGGTCTTGAAATGAGGCGCTAAACCCATCGAAGCGCCAGAGACACTTAAACACAAAGCACCCGGGATGTGTCGAGAAGCCAAACGAATATTTCCTAAGGAAAAGGGACGGGCTTCAGGCACAATAGAAAGTCATCACAACATTAACAACTCAGTCAAAAGCCACTTTGAAAGCGAGCTACATGGTTGCTGCTCGTGTAGCTCGTAGCAAGAAACCCTTTACGATTGCAGAGGAGCTTATTTTGCCAAGCGCTGTGGATATGTGCCGAGAGCTACTGGGGGAATGCAGTCAATACCCCTCTCCAATGACACCGTGAGCAGAAGAACTACTGACATGAGTGATGACATCGAATGCCAACTTCTGGAAGGAATAAAGGCAAGCCCATACTTTGCCATACAGCTGGACGAGTCGACTGACGTTAGCAATGCCGCTTTATTGTTCGTTTTTGTAAGATACTGCAAGGACAGTAATCTTCACGAGGATCTATTGTTTTGCAAGGAGCTTCCAACAAGAACAACGGCAGATCATGTAATGCGCTGCCTTGATGATTACTTCACCGAAAAAGGTCTCGATTGGAAATACTGTACAGGATTTTGCACAGACGGCGCTGCATCAATGACGGGAAGACATGGTGGTGTTGTAAAACAGATCCAGGAGAGGGCGCCAGACGCCAAGTGGACGCACTGTTTCTTACATCGGGAAAGTCTAGCTACAAAGCAGATGTCACCAGAATTGCATGAAGTCATGAACGTGGCTGTGAAAACTGTTAACTAGATTAAGAAAAATGCACTCAACTCAAGGTGTTTTGCTGCTTTGTGTGAAAGACCTGATGCAGATCATTTGCAGATCTGTTGTACCACAGTGAAGTAAGGTGGCTTTCAAGGGGACATGTGCTTCATCGCCTTTTTGAGCTGAGAGAAGAAGTGCACACATTTGTGGAAGAGCAGCACTCCCCTCTTGCTGAGCATTACACTGATGGGAAACTGGCCTACTTATCAGATCTATCTGACCAGTTAAATAAGCTCAATATATCAATGCAAGGCAGAGGGCTTCAAGAAAAAACGTATTCTGTGGAACAGAAGAGTGAAGGAGGGACGATTTGACGTGTTTTCACTCCTCAGTGAAACTTTGGAAGCCACTCCTCATGTCAAGCATATCCAGTGATATAACCCAGCATTTGACTCAGTTGTCAGGAAAGTTTACAGACTACTTCCCAGAAGATGCACGAGATGGAAACCTTTGGATTTTGGACCCTTTCTCTGTGGATCCTGCTTCAGAAGACATAGCTCTCTCCACTGTGTTGGAAAATGAACTGATGGAACTATCAGCAGACAGCAGCCTGAAGCTTCAGCTCACACAAGTAGACCTTGCTTCATTCTGGATACTGGCTGCCAGTCAATATCCCTCTCTTGTCAAAACGGGCAATCACATTTCTGTTGCCTTTCACCACCACCTATTTATGTGAGTCAGGGTTTTCCATTGTGACTGTCACCAAATCAAAGGCAAGGAACAAACTGAAAGCAACTTTGAATGCTACTCTGCATGTCAGCCTCTCACCCATCCCACCACCACTTCATCTCATTATGTCCCAGAGGCAAGCCCAAGTGTCTCACTGAGGGTAAGCACAATATGTATTTGGTCATTACAGCTGACAGTGGCATAACACATATCATCATAACACATATCATCATAACACATATCATCATAACACATATCATAACACATATCTACATAACACATATCATCATAACACATATCATCATAACACATATCTACATAACACATATCTACAGCCCAGTTTACTATCTGTTGTATAAACATGTTAGGTTTTTTACTCATTTATCTGGGAAGGTGGTCGGAAATGTTTTGACAATCACAAGTGGGCCTTCAGTTGCAAAAGGTTGAGAACCCCTGCTTTAGACTTCTACAGACGAGCTAATTGAATCTGTGTGTGTGTTACAGTGTGTGTGTGTGTGTGTGTGTGTTGTCTATAGATATCAGTATAAAGTGTAGACAAAGTTTTTTAATGTGTCGACTTTAAAGAACCAGAAACTCAATGATTCTGTTTTTTATCTCCACTGAGACGCCTCAACACTAAATACTACTGATACTACTATAAATACTACTGATAGTACTACTATAAATACTGCTGATACTATAAATACTGCTGATACTACTATAAATACTACTGTATCTGCTATAAATACTGCTGCTGATACTGCTATAAATACTACTGATACTGCTATAAATACTACTGATACTACTATGAATACTACTGATACTACTATAAATACTGCTGATACTACTATAAATACTGCTGATACTACTATAAATACTACTGATACTATAAATACTGCTGATACTGCTATAAGTACTACTGTGATAGTATTCAGTGATAGTACAGGGACCTTTTAAAACATGTATATTGTGTTTTCTTTGGTACTATACTTCCACCGTAATGTGAGATTGATGACTTCCTGCAGATAAACTGTTTAATAATGAATCATTAGATGACATGAAACTGTATTTTCTGATGTGATTCTTTCATCTCTGTTATATGATATGATAATATTTGAGTATAAGTACAGTTTGTGTTATCATCCCGTATATGTGACTGTGGAGTGGGACACATGTAGATCTCTATTAATGTTTAGAGTTTTAAACTGTTCAAAATATTCAGAAGACTCAAAGTGAAGCGACGGAAACACTCAGCTGAATTAGTGTGTGTTACTGCAGACAAATACACACAGCTGTCGGGGCTGATAGGGGCCCCCGGGGGCCTCGTGGCCCTAAACGGGCTGTTTGATGACTCAAATACACTCAAACCTCTTAACTGTGTTCACTGGTTGAAAGAGGAGGAAGAGGAGGAGGAGGACTGTGTGTCCTGCTGTGATAAGAAGATCTGACCAGAACTCAGTGAAATGTCTTTCTGCTGCAGACTGACGGCTCAAACACTCTGACCACGCCCCTCTGCTCTGATTGGTCCACTGTGTGACTGTAGTCTGTCTCTGACCACGCCCCTCTGCTCTGATTGGTCCACTGTGTGACCGTAGTCTGTCTCTGACCACGCCCCTCTGCTCTGATTGGTCCACTGTGTGACCGTAGTCTGTCTCTGACCACGCCCCTCTATTCTGATTGGTCCACTGTGTGACCGTAGTCTGTCTCTGACCACGCCCCTCTGCTCTGATTGGTCCACTGTGTGACCGTAGTCTGTCTCTGACCACGCCCCTCTGCTCTGATTGGTCCACTGTGTGACCGTAGTCTGTCTCTGACTATAGAACTATAGAAATCTATACCGTAACTCTATACCTTAACTCTCTACCGTAACTCTATACCATAACTCTATACCTTAACTCTCTACAGTAACTCTATACGTAACTCTCTACAGTAACTCTCTACAGTAACTCTATACCATAACTCTCTACAGTAACTCTATGCCGTAACTCTCTATAGTAACTCTCTACAGTAACTCTATGCCGTAACTCTCTACAGTAACTCTATACCGTAACTCTCTACAGTAACTCTTTGCCGTAACTCTCTATAGTAACTCTCTACAGTAACTCTATGCCGTAACTCTCTACAGTAACTCTATGCCATAACTCTCTACAGTAACTCTATACCGTAACTCTCTACAGTAACTCTATGCCGTAAGTCTATACCATAACTCTCTACAGTAACTCTATTCCATAACTCTCTAAAGTAACTCTATGCCATAACTCTCTACAGTAACTCTATACCGTAAGTCTATACCATAACTCTCTACAGTAACTCTATGCCATAACTCTCTACAGTAACTCTATACCGTAAATCTATACCATAACTCTCTACAGTAACTATACCGTAAATCTATACCATAACTCTCTACAGTAACTCCATACCTTAAGTCTATACCATAACTCTCTACAGTAACTCTATACCGTAAGTCTATACCGTAACTCTCTACAGTAACTCTATACCATAACTCTCTACAGTAACTCTATGCCATAACTCTCTACTGTAAGTCTATACCATAACTCTCTACAGTAACTCTATACCGTTTCTATCAGCTTTATACAAGAGTCAGTGTGTGTGTGTGTGTGTGTGTGTGTGTGTGTGTGTCAGTGTGTGTCAATGTGTGTGTTATCTGATCTCAGGGAGGTTTTGTGTTGAACACAAGAGCAGCTTGTTAACATGAGGTGAGAGCTTATCTACAACACACACACACACACACACACACACACACACACACACACACACACACACCTGGTTCCTGACAAACAGGAAGTCAAGTCAACATGCTTTTTTTTTTTACATTTCAGTGTGTTAAATATCTCGTTTGTAAGTTATATAATGTATATGACGTATATAACGTATGTAAGGTATATAATGTATATAACGTATATGACGTATATGTCATATATAACGTATATAACGTATGTAAGGTATATAACGTATATGACGTATATGTCATATATAACGTATATAACGTATGTAAGGTATATAACGTATATGACGTATATAACGTATATAACATATATGACATATATAACGTATATCTGTAAGAAGGTAAAGTCAGTAGTTGGTTCCATGTCAACATCAGCGTCCAGCAGCAGAGTTACACCTCCTCCATGTTGGACTGAAAGAGGCGTTCTATAGTAGAACTACTCTATTGTCAGATTTAATGTCTCTACTGAAACGTCCTGTTGAACTCTGGATTCAGCTCGTCTTTTAGGACATCATGATTTAAATGAGTATGTTTAAGTGTCTCTTCATACGTCTCTTTGCTTCCAGACTGTTTGGCTCAATATGAAATATCTTCTTCTTCTTATCATTCTTATTATTGTTATTATTATTATCATCATTATTATCATTATTGATATTATTGTTATTATTGTTATTATTGATATTATTGTTATGTGTTAATCAATGAGATTTGATCATCTCTAATAACTGATCAGAGTATATTTGGTGTTTGTAGATATATTAAAGATAAAGACTACTCTCTCGTTAACGTCCATAAATCACTTCATCAATTAAACCTGTCAGACGTCCAATCGGGTCTGTGTCTCCGTGACGACAGACAGACAGACAGGAAATGGCGTTCTGACAGGCGCTAACAGCAGCTCATCATCACCTCCGTCGCCTCGTTAATGAATCCACCAATAATGCTCCAGACTCGTTAATAATCTGACGCTAATGGATCCTTAGACACACTGTTTAACCCCAACATCACCGTGTGTGTGTGTGTGTGTGTGTGTGTGTGTGTGTGTGTGTGTGTGTGTGTGTGTGTGTGTGTGTGTGTGTGTGTGTGTGTGTGTGTGTGTGTGTGTGTGTGTGTGTGTGTGTGTGTGTGTGTGTGTGTGTGTATTAGCACCTGTTAGCGTTAGCGCTCACTGAGGCGAGCTGAGAAAAAGGTCGACAGGTTTCCCAGACTGCACACGCACACACACACGCGCACGCACACACACACACACACACAGTAGCTGTGAGTCTGAGGACAAAGACAAGATGACCGCTGTTACTTCACTCTCAAGTTTGGTACTTGTATTTGAAAGTATATAGTAGTATAGTATATATATATTATATTATATAGTAGTATTTCTACTCTGTAGCATCAGTACTTTTACTGTGGTAACATGTCTAAGTACTTCTTTGTGTATTTTCAGTCTACAGATGTTTCTGTACAGCACAGATGTGTGTGTTTGTGTGTGTGTTTTAACGAGGGTGGCGGCGTTTCTCTAATTATTCTCATTAGCTCGCTGCCACAGCAGCCATTTATTTACACAGAGACTCCAGATGTAAACAATAACATGAACACGCTAACAGCTGTTAGCAACATGCTACACACACGCACACACACACACACACACACACACAGTAACCGGCTGATTAACCCGTCTGCTCCTATTCAGTAAGAAACGTCTTCATAATTAATACTGCAGATATACTATTCACACAATACAAGTGTAAATACACAACATCTGGAGTAGAAGGACACACAACATCTGTACTAGAAGGACACACAACATCTGTACTAGAAGGACAAACACCTGTACAAGAACACACATCTGTACTAGAAGGACACACACATCTGTACTAGAAGGACACACAATACCTGTACTAGAACACACATCTGTACTAGAAGAACACACAACACCTGTACTAGAAGGACACACTTGTTCCAGAAGATCATACATGATCTGTTCTTCTGGAGGTGGGAGTTGAAGACCTCGTGGTCAGGAGCCTCAGCCAGATGTTCCCGGTTCACTTTCACTACACGTTTGGGTTTACCGGGTCGGTCCGGCAGCCTCCCTCCCCACCTGATCCACCTCACCACCAGATGGTGATCAGTTGACAGCTCTGCTTCTCTCTTCACCTGAGTGTCCAAAACATACGACCGCAAAGTCGATCATTGATCGTTGGCCTAGAGTGTCCTGGTACCAAGTACACCCCCTAGGGTGTTCTGGTACCAAGTACACCGCCTAGGGTGTTCTGGTACCAAGTACACCTCCTAGGGTGTTATGGTACCAAGTACAACGCCTAGGGTGTTCTGGTACCAAGTACACCGCCTAGGGTGTTATGGTACCAAGTACACTGCTAGTCCTCCACCACCCCTCCACCCATATAGAGTGAACATAGATATAGAGTGTATATAGATATAGACTATGTATAGATATAGACTATATATAGGTATAGAGTGATGAGTTCTTCCTGGTTCTTCACCGACTGCTGTGATTGGAGGATTTACAGGATGAACACTAATAAAATAAACACACTGATAGTCAGATAATCAATAATTCTGCTTCCTGTACGGTACTTTCTGTTTGAGATCAGAAACTGACTGAATCAGAGACAACTTCATAACAACATTACAATAATACATTACAATAACACATTACAATAATAGATTACAGTAATACATTACAATAATACATTACAATAACACATTACAATAATATATTACAATAATACATTACAATAATATATTACAATAATGCATTACAGTAATAACATTACAATAACACATTACAGTAATACATTACAATAACACATTACAATAATATATTACAGTAATAACATTACAATAATACATTACAATACTATATTACAATAATAACATTACAATAACACATTACAGTAATACATTACAATAATACATTACAATAACACATTACAATAATACATTACAATAATACATTACAGTAACAACATTACAATAATACATTACAATAATATATTACAATAATGCATTACAGTAATAAGATTACAATAACACGTTACAGTAATACATTACAATAATACATTACAATAACACATTACAGTAACACATTACAAAATACATTACAGTAACACATTACAGTAATACATTACAGTAACAACATTACAATAATACATTACAATAACACATTACAATAACACATTACAATAACACATTACAATAACACATTACAATAATACATTACAATAATACATTACAGTAACAACATTACAATAATACATTACAATAACACATTACAATAACACATTACACTAATACATTACAATAACACATTACAGTAATAACATTACAATAACACATTACAGTAATAACATTACAATAATACATTACAATAACACATTACAATAATACATTACAATAACACATTACAATAACACATTACAATATCATTACAATAATACATTACAATAACACATTACAATAATACATTACAATAATACATTACAATAACACATTACAAAATACATTACAATAACACATTACAATAATACATTACAATAATACATTACAGTAACAACATTACAATAATATATTACAATAATGCATTACAGTAATAACATTACAATAACACATTACACTAATACATTACAATAATACATTACAATAATACATTACAATAACACATTACAATAATACATTAAAATAACACATTACAATATCATTACAATAATACATTACAATAACACATTACAATACATTACAATAACACATTACAATAATACATTACAATAATACATTACAGTAACAACATTACAATAATACATTAAAATAACACATTACAATAACACATTACAGTAACAACATTACAATAATACATTACAATAACACATTACAATAATACATTACAATAACACATTACAGTAATAACATTACAATAATACATTACAATAACACATTACAATAACACATTACAATAATGCATTACAGTAACAACATTACAATAATACATTACACTAATAACATTACAATAACACATTACAATAACACATTACACTAATAACATTACAATAACACATTACAATAATACATTACAATAACACATTACAATAATGCATTACAATAACACATTACTATAACACATTACAATAACACATTACAGTAACAACATTACAATAATACATTACACTAATAACATTACAATAACACATTACAATAGTACATTACAGTAATAACATTACAATAATACATTACAGTAATAACATTACAATAACACATTACACTAATAACATTACAATAACACATTACAGTAATAACATTACAATAACACATTACAATAATACATTAAAATAACATATTACAATAATACATTACAGTAATAACATTACAATAACACATTACAGTAATAACATTACAATAACACATTACAATAATACATTACAATAACACATTAAAATAACACATTACAATATCATTACAATAACATATTACAATAATACATTACAATAATACATTACAATAACACATTACAAAATACATTACAATAACACATTACAGTAATACATTACAGTAACAACATTACAATAATATATTACAATAATGCATTACAGTAATAACATTACAATAACACATTACACTAATACATTACAATAATACATTACAATAATACATTACAATAACACATTACAATAATACATTAAAATAACATTACAATATCATTACAATAATACATTACAATAACACATTACAATAATACATTACAATAATACATTACAATAACACATTACAGTAATAACATTACAATAATACATTACAATAACACATTACAATAATGCATTACAGTAACAACATTACAATAATACATTACACTAATAACATTACAATAACACATTACAATAACACATTACACTAATAACATTACAATAACACATTACAATAATACATTACAATAACACATTACAATAATACATTACAATAATACATTACAATAACACATTACAGTAACAACATTACAATAATACATTACACTAATAACATTACAATAACACATTACAATAGTACATTACAGTAATAACATCACAATAATACATTACAGTAATAACATTACAATAACACATTACAATAATACATTACAATAACACATTACACTAATAACATTACAATAATACATTACAATAACACATTACAGTAATAACATTACAATAATACATTACAATAACACATTACAGTAATAACATTACAATAACACATTACAATAATACATTAAAATAACATATTACAATAACACATTACAATAACACATTACAGTTATAACATTACAATAATACATTACAATAATATATTACAATAATGCATTACAGTAATAACATTACAATAACACATTACGGTAATACATTACAATAATACATTACAATAACACATTACAATAACATATTACATAATACATTACAATAATAAATTACAGTAACACATTACAAAATACATTACAATAACACATTACAATAATACATTATAATAATACATTACAGTAAAACATTACAATAATACATTACAATAACACATTACAATAACACATTACAGTAACACATTACAGTAATACATTACAAAATACATTACAATAACACATTACAATAATACATTACAATAATACATTACAGTAACAACATTACAATAATACATTACAATAACACATTACACTAATAACATTACAATAATACATTACAATAACACATTACAATAATACATTACAATAACACATTACAGTAATAACATTCCAATAATACATTACAATAACACATTACAATAATGCATTACAGTAACAACATTCCAATAATACATTACACTAATAACATTACAATAACACATTACAATAACACATTACAATAATACATTACAATAATACATTACTATATTACATTACAATAACACATTACAGTAACAACATTACAATAATACATTACACTAATAACATTACAATAACACATTACAATAGTACATTACAGTAATAACATTACAATAATACATTACAGTAATAACATTGCAATAACACATTACAATAATACATTACAATAACACATTACACTAATAACATTACAATAATACATTACAATAACACATTACAGTAATAACATTACAATAACACATTACAATAATACATTAAAATAACATATTACAATAACACATTACAATAACACATTACAGTTATAACATTACAATAATACATTACAATAACAAATTACAATAACACATTACAGTTATAACACATTACAATAACACATTACAATAATACATTACAATAACACATTACAAAAACACATTACAATAACACATTACAGTTATAACATTAAAATAATATATTACAATAATACATTACAATAACACATTACAATAACACATTACAATAACACATTACAGTTATAACATTACAATAATACATTACAATAACATATTACAATAATACATTACAACAATACATTACAATAATACATTACAATAACACATTACAGTAACAACATTACAATAATACATTACACTAATAACATTACAATAACACATTACAATAGTACATTACAGTAATAACATCACAATAATACATTACAGTAATAACATTACAATAACACATTACAATAATACATTACAATAACACATTACACTAATAACATTACAATAATACATTACAATAACACATTACAGTAATAACATTACAATAATACATTACAATAACACATTACAGTAATAACATTACAATAACACATTACAATAATACATTAAAATAACATATTACAATAACACATTACAATAACACATTACAGTTATAACATTACAATAATACATTACAATAATATATTACAATAATGCATTACAGTAATAACATTACAATAACACATTACGGTAATACATTACAATAATACATTACAATAACACATTACAATAACATATTACAATAATACATTACAATAATAAATTACAGTAACACATTACAAAATACATTACAATAACACATTACAATAATACATTATAATAATACATTACAGTAAAACATTACAATAATACATTACAATAACACATTACAATAACACATTACAGTAACACATTACAGTAATACATTACAAAATACATTACAATAACACATTACAATAATACATTACAATAATACATTACAGTAACAACATTACAATAATACATTACAATAACACATTACACTAATAACATTACAATAATACATTACAATAACACATTACAATAATACATTACAATAACACATTACAGTAATAACATTACAATAATACATTACAATAACACATTACAATAATGCATTACAGTAACAACATTCCAATAATACATTACACTAATAACATTACAATAACACATTACAATAACACATTACAATAATACATTACAATAATACATTACTATAATACATTACAATAACACATTACAGTAACAACATTACAATAATACATTACACTAATAACATTACAATAACACATTACAATAGTACATTACAGTAATAACATTACAATAATACATTACAGTAATAACATTGCAATAACACATTACAATAATACATTACAATAACACATTACACTAATAACATTACAATAACACATTACAATAACACATTACAATAATACATTACAATAACACATTACAGTAATAACATTCCAATAATACATTACAATAACACATTACAATAATGCATTACAGTAACAACATTCCAATAATACATTACACTAATAACATTACAATAACACATTACAATAACACATTACAATAATACATTACAATAATACATTACTATATTACATTACAATAACACATTACAGTAACAACATTACAATAATACATTACACTAATAACATTACAATAACACATTACAATAGTACATTACAGTAATAACATTACAATAATACATTACAGTAATAACATTGCAATAACACATTACAATAATACATTACAATAACACATTACACTAATAACATTACAATAATACATTACAATAACACATTACAGTAATAACATTACAATAACACATTACAATAATACATTAAAATAACATATTACAATAACAACATTACAATAACACATTACAGTTATAACATTACAATAATACATTACAATAACAAATTACAATAACACATTACAGTTATAACACATTACAATAACACATTACAATAATACATTACAATAACACATTACAAAAACACATTACAATAACACATTACAGTTATAACATTAAAATAATATATTACAATAATACATTACAATAACACATTACAATAACACATTACAATAACACATTACAGTTATAACATTACAATAATACATTACAATAACATATTACAATAATACATTACAACAATACATTACAATAATACATTACAATAACACATTACAGTAACAACATTACAATAATACATTACACTAATAACATTACAATAACACATTACAATAGTACATTACAGTAATAACATCACAATAATACATTACAGTAATAACATTACAATAACACATTACAATAATACATTACAATAACACATTACACTAATAACATTACAATAATACATTACAATAACACATTACAGTAATAACATTACAATAATACATTACAATAACACATTACAGTAATAACATTACAATAACACATTACAATAATACATTAAAATAACATATTACAATAACACATTACAATAACACATTACAGTTATAACATTACAATAATACATTACAATAATATATTACAATAATGCATTACAGTAATAACATTACAATAACACATTACGGTAATACATTACAATAATACATTACAATAACACATTACAATAACATATTACAATAATACATTACAATAATAAATTACAGTAACACATTACAAAATACATTACAATAACACATTACAATAATACATTATAATAATACATTACAGTAAAACATTACAATAATACATTACAATAACACATTACAATAACACATTACAGTAACACATTACAGTAATACATTACAAAATACATTACAATAACACATTACAATAATACATTACAATAATACATTACAGTAACAACATTACAATAATACATTACAATAACACATTACACTAATAACATTACAATAATACATTACAATAACACATTACAATAATACATTACAATAACACATTACAGTAATAACATTACAATAATACATTACAATAACACATTACAATAATGCATTACAGTAACAACATTCCAATAATACATTACACTAATAACATTACAATAACACATTACAATAACACATTACAATAATACATTACAATAATACATTACTATAATACATTACAATAACACATTACAGTAACAACATTACAATAATACATTACACTAATAACATTACAATAACACATTACAATAGTACATTACAGTAATAACATTACAATAATACATTACAGTAATAACATTGCAATAACACATTACAATAATACATTACAATAACACATTACACTAATAACATTACAATAATACATTACAATAACACATTACAGTAATAACATTACAATAACACATTACAATAATACATTAAAATAACATATTACAATAACACATTACAATAACACATTACAGTTATAACATTACAATAATACATTACAATAACAAATTACAATAACACATTACAGTTATAACACATTACAATAACACATTACAATAATACATTACAATAACACATTACAAAAACACATTACAATAACACATTACAGTTATAACATTAAAATAATATATTACAATAATACATTACAATAACACATTACAATAACACATTACAATAACACATTACAGTTATAACATTACAATAATACATTACAATAACATATTACAATAATACATTACAACAATACATTACAATAACATTACAATAACACATTACAGTTATTACATTACAATAACATATTACAATAATACATTACAATAACACATTACAACAACACATTACAGTTATAACATTACAATAACACATTACGGTTATAACATTACAATAATACATTACAATAACATATTACAATAACACATTACAATAACACATTACAGTTATAACATTACAATAACACACTACAATAACACATTACAATAACACATTACAATAACACATTACAGTTATAACATTACAATAACACATAATAACAATAATTCCATACAAAAATATCTCCGTTATTTTTGTATTTTTTACAGAGAATTTTAAATCTCCTCCTCCTCTTCCTCCTCTTCATCCTCCTCCTCTCCTCCTCTTCATCCTCCTCCTCTCCTCCTCTTCCTCCTCCTCTTCTTCCTCTTCCTCCGCCTCCTCTCTTCCTCCTCTCTTCCTCCTCCTCCTCCTCCTCCTCCTCCTTTTCATCAGTCTACAGCTCTAATAATTCTCTGAATATTAAACACCTCCTCAGCCCCTCCCCCCTCTCCCTCCCCCCTCTCCCTGGTGACCAGTGTCTTTAAACGGGCCTCCCCCCCTCCCCCTCCCCTCCCCCTCCATCCCACCACCTCTGCTGCTACTGCTGTTGCCATAGTGACGACAATCCTCTAGTGATTAGTGTTAATGATCGCCATGGCAACACCATGAGTACCAGTGTAATGGTGTGTCAGGAGGTGAGAGGAGGAGGAAAGGGGACGGTTGACTGGAGACGGCAGGACTCTGGACCAGTTTCTGGGTTAGTTGGAGAGAACCAACTGGTTGGAGCACTGATGGTGTGGTTACTATGAAGTAGTCCAGACTCCTCCTCCTCACAGAGGATAAATGTTACCAGGTTGATGACGTCATCAGTTGTTGACAGGAGGATAAAGTTGATGACATCATCAGTCATATTTCAGTGAACACGACGTCTCGTTAGAAACGTGTCACTGAGCTTTAACGAAGCTCTTAAGAGCAGGAAAAGACAAATTTATGCTTTTATAATATTTAACAGGAGAAATCCCAGAAGATGACTGACGTCTAAATCAGCTGTGAAATATTCATAAACTCAACATTTAAATCTGTTTCCTGAACGTTCATCTGAGAACCAAACGTTAACGTTCATCTTTATTTAATTAAAGACATGAAGTCATAACCAGCTGATGAAACATGAACACGGAGGAGTTTAGTCTTCACACACACACACACACACACACACACACACACACACACATACTGATCCAGATGTGTGTCGGAGCCTTTCAGTTTGTGTTTTACAGCTTCAGAATGAACATTTTGACTTTGTCATTTTTTAAATTTTAAAATAAAATGTGCGTATGTGTGTGCGTGTGCGTGTGCGTGTGAGTGTGCGTGTGTGCAGAAGACAGACAAGCGCCTAAAAGCCAGAATAAATATTAAAAGCAGATCAATATTTTATTCAAGATAAATTATTATGTAGTATTTCTGAAAGCCTGTAGAGTTTGTGTGTGTGTGCGTGTGTGTGTGTGTGTGTTTGTGTGTTTGTGTATGCTTATGTGTGTGTGTGTTTGTGTGCGTGTGTGTGTATGTGTGTTTGCGTGTGTTTGTGTGTGTGTGTGTGTGTGTGTTTGCGTGTGCGTGTGCGTGTGTGTGTGTGTGTGTGTGTGTGTGTGTGTGTGTGTGTGTGTTAATGCAGCAGTGTGTCTCTATATTGTGATGTTAAAGTGACGGCGTCTCCGTTCTGATCTGAAGTGTTTTTTAAACAGATGACACACGTTAATATTTCAGCAGACGTCTGAACGCTGCTCTGAAGCAGCCGGCTCGTCTTTAAAGGGACTGTTTATTATTATATATTTAATGTTTATTATTATATATTTAATGTTTATTATACTGTATATTAAAGGGACTGTTAGTAAGAATCAGAATGTCTTGTTAACAGCTTCAACTGTGTCCGTTAAGTCAACTAAAGTCAGCGTCCTGTTGCTGGCGTGAGAGGTGGAGCGAGAGAGAGAAGGAGCGTGGTGTGTGAGTGAAGGCAGCAGAGGAGCAGAGACTCCGGTCCTGGAGACCAAAGCTACGGTCTCCCCCGCGTCCTCCGACCGCGGCCAACACTGTTTAACAGCTTCACCAGATACAACCAAGAGGGTTTGGTGCTTCACTGGAGTTTGTGTTGGAGTCTGAGTCTGAACAGCGGAGACACACGAGAGACCGTGAGACACACGAGAGACCGTGAGACACACGAGAGACCGTGAGACACACGAGAGACCATGAGACACACGAGAGACCATGAGACACCGACCAGCAATGAGTTATACCTGAAGAAGTTACTAACAGTCCTTTAAGATGATTCAGCCGTCGTCTCCACGTCCTGATCTTCATGTGTTGAACTAACAGTATTTAGTCGTAGCAGACGTTTACAGGAGAATGAAACCTTTAACATGTAAATGTTTAACGAGTGTTAACGGGATCAGAGAGTCCAACAGCTTCCACTAATCACACCTTCACACACGGTGTCAGACCGTTTTCCACCTGGATGGACGAACACGTCCGTTCATTAGCGGAGACGAGCTGAGAACCTCTGTGTGAAACTGATGACATTTCACAGCCTGGTTGGCGTGTAGAGCGTGTTTGATCTGACACGCCTGAACACGCCTGAACGCACCACAGGTGGAGACAGAGTCAATAAGAGAAGAGACAGAGAGGTTACACCTGCTCATTAAACATGACCGAGATCACACAGAGCAGCATGCGCCGCGCACGCACCACACACGCGACGCGCGCACACACACACACACACACACACGTGAGCTTTAAAAGAGTCAGTCAGCTGAGTTTATAATAATAAATATATATTTTTTTAAAACTCCCCAGGGAGACGCCCAGAGGCCCGAACCAATAAAAACAATAATAATGATCATAATGATAATAATCACAATGCTAAAGATAATATAGTAGTAATAACAATATTAATAATTATAGTAATAATAATAATATTAATAATAATAAAGACATTGGTAGCCGGTCTGGTTCAGTCCAGTTTGAGTCTCTCTGGATTCAAACCAGCACATTTAAATAAGGTGTGAAGGACTGTGTGTGTGTGTGTGTGTGTGTGTGTGTGTGTGTGTGTGTGTGTGTGTGTGTGTGTGTGTGTGTGTGTGTGTGTGTGTGTGTGTGTGTGTGTGTGTGTGTGTGTGTGTGTGTGTGTGTGTGTGTGTGTGTGTGTGCGTGTCTTTCTCATCAATCTGTCACTCTGAGACGTGTCAGTCTAAACACAGCTCAGCCAATCAGATGGGGGGTGAAGTCTCACCAATTGTCGGAGGAGTGGGAAGGAAACACACACACACACACACACACACACACACACACACACACACACACACACACGTCTGTGATTGTCAGATCATCAGCTGATAAAACAGGAAACAGATTATATATTATATGTATAATATATAATCTGTTTAAGAAGTAGTTTATTATATAATATATTATATACAATATCTATAATATATATTATAGATATGTATATTATATATTTAATAAATTACATAATTTAGATCTTAGATCTTTAGTTTTTATTTTTGTCAACAGTTTTTTTCATCAGAAGGCCGTCCCCTCTACAGCTTTAATATATATATATATATATATATATATAAAGGCCCCTCTACAGCTCTACAGTCAGAGGGTGAATACAGGTATATTCAGACAGACAGGTGAATACAGGTATATTCAGACAGACAGGTGTTTACAGGTATATTCAGACAGACAGGTGAATACAGGTATATTCAGACAGACAGGTGAATACAGGTATATTCAGACAGACAGGTGTTTACAGGTATATTCAGACAGACAGGTGAATACAGGTATATTCAGACAGACAGGTGAATACAGGTATATTCAGACAGACAGGTGAATACAGGTATATTCAGACAGACAGGTGTTTACAGGTATATTCAGACAGACAGATGTTTACAGGTATATTCAGACAGACAGAAGTTTACAGGTATATTCAGACAGACAGGTGAATACAGGTATATTCAGACAGACAGATGTTTACAGGTGTATTCAGACAGACAGACAGACAGGTGAATACAGGTATATTCAGACAGACAGGTGTTTACAGGTATATTCAGGCAGACAGGTGAATGACGTTAGCTTAATGTTAACGTATATATATAAATGGCTGGTGGTGAATAAAGGTCAGTGTCCCGACTCTCTGAATATTAAACAGGAAGTATTCCTGAATATTAAAACCTGAAACATTTTTCTAATAAAAAGTTCAAACAGAAAATAAAAAAATGTTCATTTAAAAAGAAAATGAAATAAAAGAAAGTAAAATATGAAACTTCCAGAGTTTTATTAGAGACGAGAGACGGATTCTTCTTCTGCTCTTTATTCAAATACAGGAAGCTCCGACACTCACACAGCTCCGTCTGGTTCACCCTTATGCTAAGCTAGGCTAACAGTCTTTATGCTAAGCTAGGCTAACAGTCTTTATGCTAAGCTAGGCTAACAGTTTCCCCCCCAGAGTCCCACCTAAATAGAGAACTTATATTTTACAAGTTGTTCTTTTCAGATGTTGGAGATATGAAACCGACGCTGGTCTCTGATTGGACAGGTCCAATTAGGCCCTGAGGCGACCGTCCAATGAGAGCTCAGAGAAGAACTGCTGTATGTGTTCTTTAATGAAGGAACA
>CM025842.1:551282-576375 GCA_014673565.1 Sebastes schlegelii | reverse complement strand
CTCATCCACATCACAAGCAATGTTTTCCCTGGCCAAGCAGCGGGGGAAATATCGCTTAGCATGTCGAATCCAGCCATGAAAAGCATCAACTGATTGCTAATTGTAACACTGTGTGACAGGGGTTTGCCCATGTGATGAGTCAGTGTGCATAGTAGGGCAATTGACTTTAGCATTTTGAATGACAGTGTGTTCCTTGTGAAAACGAGATTTTCTTCATGGAAATTGTGCCAAAAGCAGAGAATTGTGTGTAGTGTTTTGAAAAAAGTGTGTTTTAGAACTGCAATTTGAGTGTAAAGCAGGAATTGTGCTTGTAGTTTAGCAGAATTGGTTCAGGGGGTTGGTGCATGAGTTACATGTTGTGGTCATTGTGTGTCAAGTACCAGTATTTGTGTGTAAACAATTGTGAAAAACTGTAACACCGTTCACACGTAGATGGTGAATCAGAAGGCAACTAAACTATAAAACTATATTATAGGTATAATATAGTTTTATAGTTTAATATAATTTATAGAATTTATATAAAACTATAAAATGTTTAATCTGATCTGTCTTCACTCCGGTATGAAACTCAGTGATGTTGAGAGGTAAAGTTATCAGATCAGTCCGTCGGCAGCAGCGTCCAATCAGTAACTGATATCCAATAAGGGTCGTATCGGTCGGTAAAAGACTTCCGTGAAGGATGCTCTCGTGTATCCTCGCTCCTCGCTCCTCGCTCCTCGCTCCTCGCTCCTCGTGACTCGGTGCAGAAATAAGAGCTTTGGTCTTCAAGATGGCGCACCAGAACAACTTCCGGTTCAAGCGAGGATCGAGGAGCGAGGAAACGACAAATAAGAGCTTTGGGATGCAGCCACAGTTCATCTCCAACGAGCCTGATGGTCAGAGACACACCTGTCTGTACCTGGAGATGATTGGTTCAGTCCACATGGTACAGTCCCAGTCTCCCCCTCTGTGCTCTAGTCCACATGGTACAGTCCCAAGTCCCAGTCTCCCCCTCTGCTCTAGTCCACATGGTACAGTCCCATTCTCCCCCTCTGTGCTCTAGTCCACATGGTACAGTCCCATTCTCCCCCTCTGTGCTCTAGTCCACATGGTACAGTCCCAAGTCCCAGTCTCCCCCTCTGTGCTCTAGTCCACATGGTACAGTCCCATTCTCCCCCTCTGTGCTCTAGTCCACATGGTACAGTCCCAGTCTCCCCCTCTGTGCTCTAGTCCACATGGTACAGTCCCAAGTCCCAGTCTCCCCCTCTGTGCTCTAGTCCACATGGTACAGTCCCAAGTCCCATTCTCCCCCTCTGTGCTCTAGTCCACATGGTACAGTCCCAGTCTCCCCCTCTGTGCTCTAGTCCACATGGTACAGTCCCAAGTCCCAGTCTCCCCCTCTGTGCTCTAGTCCACATGGTACAGTCCCAAGTCCCATTCTCCCCCTCTGCTCTAGTCCACATGGTACAGTCCCATTCTCCCCCTCTGTGCTCTAGTCCACATGGTACAGTCCCATTCTCCCCCTCTGTGCTCTAGTCCACATGGTACAGTCCCAGTCTCCCCCTCTGTGCTCTAGTCCACATGGTACAGTCCCAGTCTCCCCCTCTGTGCTCTAGTCCACATGGTACAGTCCCATTTTTCCCCTCTACAAATCCAGGTGGGTTCTCCCGCTTCCTGTTTGACCACATGGAGGGCATCACCTGCAGCCTCTCAGGTAAGAGAAGAACTTTCTTTCACTGTGTTGACTGAAGAACACTGAAGTGATTGAGTTGAGCTCTGATTGATTATTGATCAGTTGAGCGGGGATGGTTGAGTACAGGTGAGACACACCTGTCTGTACCTGGGGCTGATTGGGTTTGGTTGTAATGAGATGATCCTGGTGGCCATTTTGACAGCATGAGAGAATTCATGTGTGACTGGCTGAGATACAGATACCATGATGAGAAACCAGAGAGGATAACAGATACCATGATGAGAACCAGAGAGGATAACAGATACCATGATGAGAACCAGAGAGGATAACAGATACCATGATGAGAACCAGAGAGGATAACAGATACCATGATGAGAACCAGAGAGGGGAGCAGGAACCTGTACGTGCACTAGTACGTGCACTAGTTCCACAACGAGTTCCAACTAGAAAACCTTCATCAAGCTACAGCGCCTTGAGCTGTTACTGCTCTGTACTGTTACCATCCATATCCTCCTCTTCCTCCTCTTCCTCCTCCTCTGCTCTGTCTCATCTCGTCCTCCAGACTCTGCGTTCTTCCTGTCGGTCCTCTTGTTGCTGTGAGTGTGACGGCGTGATGCAACACGTCCTATCAGAGCCTTGTAGCAGCAGTAGCTGGTAGCAGCCAGGCCTCAGCTGAGCAGCTGACCTTGACATGATGACTTCCTGTCCTTCCTCCTCCCCTTCCTTCTGGTCCCATCCCAACGTGCTGATGTCCACAGCTGGTGGATCAGGGCGCTCCGCTGCTTTCAGAAGCACCAGCTGTAGATGGGCATGCCATCCATGGAGGGGAGCGTTGACCTCTGTAGGAGGCAGCGTCTTCACTGGTCGGGGTTTTGGGTTGATGTCATATCTAACCTTAACCCCCCTCTCTGAGGAGCGCCGCCACCTTCCCTTTATAGCGGGATAGGAGGTGATGTCACACCTGCAGAGAGCGTGGACATCCAGGATGGAGCGCACCACTGCTCTCCAGATTCTCTGTTGAGTTGATGTTGAGAACAGTGCCATCCTATCTGTCCATCTGCAGGTGGACATATCAGCGTGTCTCTGAGGACGTGGGTGGTTGCAGCTCACCGCCTGGCTGTGTGAGATGAGGGAGACGTCAGCAAAGCAGACAGTATGGTCACTGATGACGAGGCTGACCGTCTCCATGTCATCTCCTCTGCTGTGTCCTCAGGAGCTCGTCCTCAGGAGCTCATTGCTCTTGTTCTTCATCACTTAGTGGTGGCGAGGTAGAGTCTCTGCTCAGCTGAGGCCTGGCTGCTACCAGCTACTGCTGCTACAAAGGCTCTGATAGGACGTGTTGCATCACGCCGTCACACTCACAGCAACAAGAGACCGACAGGAAGAACGCAGAGTCTGGAGGACGAGATGAAGACAGAGCAGAGGAGGAGGAAGAGGAGGATGAGGAGGATATGGATGGTAACAGTACAGAGCAGTAACAGCTCAAAGCGCTGTAGCTTGATGAAGGTTTTCCAGTTGGAACTCGTTGTGGAACTAGTGCACGTACAGGTTCCTGCTCTGATCGTTCTGGGTCAACTTCTGTTTTAAAACTGTTCCAGGACTCATGTGTTCTACCTGTTGATCAGTTCTACTGCTGTTATCCTCCCTCCTCTCTGGTTCTCATCATGGTATCTGTTATCCTCTCTGGTTCTCATCATTCTAGTCTGGTATGCTTCTTACTGTCGTTACCTCCAACAGCTGATGGTGAGTCAGCTCAGAGTGTAGTAGTCTGTAAATTAAAATGTACATGTTGTACATGGTTTGGATAATAGTGTTCATAAATATCCTACAATGTCTAACTGAGTTGAAGTTGTTAAAGTTGTTGAAGTTGTTGGAGTAGAAGCTGGAGCTAAATTAGAGTTGAAATATGGCCTCTTTCTGGTTTAAACGGCATTTATGATTTAGAAAATGTCAGAAATCGATTCAGCATCCTCAATAACCCCGTAAACCACTCAAACATCGTCCCAATTCAGCATCCTCAATAACCCCAAAACCACTCCAACATCGTCCAAATTCAGCATCCTCAATAACCCCCAAAACCACTCCAACATCGTCCACATTCAGCATCCTCAATAACCCCCAAAAACCACTCCAACATCGTCCACATTCAGCATCCTCAATAACCCCCAAAACCACTCCAACATCGTCCAAATTCAGCATCCTCAATACCCCCAAAACCACTCCAACATCGTCCAAATTCAGCATCCTCAATAACCCCCAAAACCACTCCAACATCGTCCACATTCAGCATCCTCAATAACCCCCCAAACCACTCCAATATCGTCCAAATTCGGCATCCTCATAACCCCAAAACCACTCCAACATCGTCCACATCGGCATCCTCAATAACCCCCAAAACCACTCCAACATCGTCCACATTCGGCATCCTCAATAACCCCCAAAACCACTCCAACATCGTCCACATTCAGCATCCTCAATAACCCCCAAAACCACTCCAACATCGTCCAAATTCAGCATCCTCTATAACCCCCAAAACCACTCCAACATCGTCCACATTCAGCATCCTCTATAACCCCCAAACCACTCCAATATCGTCCAACATCGTCCAAACTGACCAAACAGTTGCGGACATATTCTCTGTATATGTGATTATGCTAAATTCATGCTAATTATACAAATTGCCCAGCGTATGGCAGTTATGATCCAGTAGTTTTTAAATGCTGGTGACCCATGCTGGCTGATTGTTTAATGTTGATTGTTTAATGCTGATTGTTGTTTGTTTAATGCTGATTGTTTACTGCTGATTGCTGATTGTTTACTACTGATTGTTGATTGCTTACTGTTGATTGTTTACTGCTGATTGTTTACTGACCCTAACACTAACCCTGGCTGCTGATTGTTGATTGTTTATTGCTGATTGTTTACTACTGATTGTTGATCGCTGATTGTTTACTACTGATTGTTGATTGCTGATTGTTTACTGCTGATTGTTTACTGACCCTAACACTAACCCTGGCTGCTGATTGATTGTTTACTGCTGATTGCTGATTGTTTACTACTGATTGTTGATTGCTGATTGTTTACTGCTGATTGCTGATTGTTTACTGCTGATTGTTGATTGTTTACTGCTGATTGCTGATTGTTGATTGTTTACTGCTGATTGTTGATTGTTTACTGCTTATTGCTGATTGTTTACTGCTGATTGTTGATTGCTGATTGTTTACTGCTGATTGTTTACTGCTTATTGCTGATTGTTTACTGCTGATTGTTGTTTGTTTACTGCTGATTGCTGATTGTTTACTGCTGATTGTTTGTTTACTGCTGATTGTTCACTGCTGACTGCTGATTGTTTACTGCTGATTGTTTACTTCTGATTGCTGATTGTTTACTGCTGATTTACTGCTGATTGTTTACTGCTGATTGTTTATTGCTGATTGTTTACTTCTGATTGCTGATTGTTTACTGCTGATTTACTGCTGATTGTTTACTTCTGATTGCTGATTGTTTACTGCTGATTGTTTACTTCTGATTGCTGATTGTTTACTGCTGATTGTTTATTGCTGATTGTTTACTTCTGATTGCTGATTGTTTACTTCTGATTTACTGCTGATTGTTTATTGCTGATTGTTTACTGCTGATTGTTTACTTCTGATTGCTGATTGTTTACTGCTGATTGTTTACTGCTGATTGCTGATTGTCTACTGCTGATTGTTTATTGCTGATTGTTTAATGCTGCTTGTTTACTGCTGATTGTTTACTGTTTGTTTGTTTACTACTTATTGCTGATTATTTACTACTGATTGTTTGCTGCTGATTATTTACTGATTGCTGATTGTTTGTTAACTGCTTACTGTTGATTGTTTACTGCTGATTGTTCATGTGTCTTTGTCCTCGTTGGTTAAACCGGTCCGTTTGTGTCTTTGTCCTCGTTGGTTAAACCGGTCTGTTCATGTGTCCTTGTCCTCGTTGGTTAAACCGGTCTGTTCATGTGTCCTTGTCCTCGTTGGTTAAACCGGTCTGTTCATGTGTCCTTGTCCTCGTTGGTTGAACCGGTCTGTTCATGTGTCCTTGTCCTCGTTGGTTGAACCGGTCTGTTCATGTGTCCTTGTCCTCGTTGGTTGAACTGGTCTGTTTTCCTGTCTAAGGGTTCGTGTTGTCTGTTATTTTTTTCATGTTGTTGTTCTGAGTTGAAATGTTTTGAATCCTGAAGCAGTGATTTCAGATCTGAGATCAGATTCAGTCTTCAGTCTCTGTCTCTGTTTAGTTGCAGCTCGTTCTCTCAGACTGATGCTCTCCATTACTGTTGATCGATACACAACCTATTGATCGGTGTGCATTGACACACTCTGCGTCTAAATGTGTGTGACCTGTCTCACCTTGTCTAATCGTCTAATCAGGCTGTTTACATCAGCTGCTAACACACTGTGTGTGTGTGTGTGTCCAGGTATCCGTCCAGCTCGTTAACCCAGCTGTTTCCTCGTTAGTGATCTGATTGGATCGTTTAGACTCACCTGACCCGCCTTAACGAGCACAGACAAACTTTAAATGTTCTTCAGTTTGAGAAGTTTAAATCCAACTAGTTTAACTTGATGTTTTTATTTCTGTCATGAAAAACGTAACGATTCAATCAGCTGATCGGTTCAATCAGCTGATCGGGTTCACTGAGGTGATGAATATATTATTTAATTAATGATATTAACGCTGAGTTATTAGTGTGAAGTGGCTGAATCCCATGGTGAGAACCTGAGAGGAGGCAGGAACCTGTAGTGCACTAGTTCATCCATCCATATCCTCCTCATCCTCCTCTTCCTCCTCCTCTGCTCTGTCTTCATCTCGTCCTCCAGACTCTGCGTTCTTCCTGTCGGTCTCTTGTTGCTGTGAGTGTGACGGCGTGATGCAACACGTCCTATCAGAGCCTTTGTAGCAGCAGTAGCTGGTAGCAGCCAGGCCTCAGCTGAGCAGCTGACCTTTGACATGATGACTTCCTGTCCTTCCTCCTCCCCTTCCTTCTGGTCCCATCCCAACGTGCTGATGTCCACAGCTGGTGGATCAGGGCGCTCCGCTGCTTTCAGAAGCACCAGCTGTAGATGGGCACGCCATCCATGGAGGGGAGCGTTGACCTCTGTAGGAGGCAGCGTCTTCACTGGTCGGGGTTCGTTCTATCTGCTGATGTCATGGGGTTGTAGCTGTGTGAGATGAAGGAGACGTCAGCCTCGTCATTAGTGACCATACTGTCTGCTCTGCTGGCCATCTCCACGTCATCTCCTCTGCTGTGAGCTCAGGAGCTCGTCCAGCCTCTTCTCTGCCTCTCCTGGTCTTTGGCAGAGACTAGCATGAGGAAGGACAGGAAGTCATCATGTCAAAGGTCAGCTGCTCAGCTGAGGCCTGGCTGCTACCAGCTACTGCTGCTACAAAGGCTCTGATAGGACGTGTTGCATCACGCCGTCACACTCACAGCAACAAGAGACCGACAGGAAGAACGCAGAGTCTGGAGGACGAGATGAAGACAGAGCAGAGGAGGAGGAAGAGGAGGATGAGGAGGATAAAGGAGGGACAAGCACAGGAGTCCTTGTTGGATGTGGTTTGAACATTGACTCCGCCCTCTCTGCTGATTGGTCAGACAGTTTCAGGACCTCCCTACCTTCAGAGGTCATCAGTAATATAATCATGTAAATATTGGTTGGACCTTCTCTGTGGGTTCTCAGGCTTGGTTGTCCCGTAGTGTGTCCTCCCTGTGGGGGTTCTCCAGGGTGGTATCAGCTCCCAGCCCTCCCGTCTCCTGGCCTTGTCATCAGAAGGTGGGCCTCAGCAACCGGACACTCCAGCTGGTCGGCTTAACGGAATATCCTCTTTGGCACGTGAATGTCAATCTTAATTTGTCCGAGGTGCATTACTGAGGTTAGAGGTTCCACTCCTTCCTACTGGGTGACCGCTAACTGGACACTTCATTGGTTGGTTCGGCGGTGCTGACCTGGATGTGCAGCTGATGATACTGAATTTTGTCCCTCTGTGCATGCAGGCATCCTTTAACCTGACGGTGCTCTTGATGGTTGGCTGTGAGCCGGAGCACCTTGGGCTGACCCGCCGGGGCTGAGCCTGCAGGACTATCTGGCCTGGTGAAGCTGCTGGATGGTCCCTGAACCCCTCCTTCATTTATATAACTCCCACACCTGTTGATCAGTTTTACTGCTGGTGTCCTCCCTCCTCTCTGGTTCTCACCATCAGCTATACTCACATCATTCTAGTCTGATATGCTGCTCGCTGTTGTTACCTCCAACGGCTGATTGGGAGTCAGCTCGGAGTGTAATGGTCTACTATACGTAGAGGCGGTCTGCTGTACGTAGAGGCGGTCTGCTGTACGTAGAGGCGGTCTGCTGTACGTAGAGGCGGTCTGCTGTACGTAGAGGCGGTCTCCTGTACGTAGAGGCGGTCTGCTGAACGTAGAGGCGGTCTGCTGTACGTAGAGGCGGTCTGCTGTACGTAGAGGCGGTCTGTCGAACGTAGAGGCGGTCTCCTGTACGTAGAGGCGGTCTGTCGTATATAGAGGCGGTCTGTCGTACGTAGAGACGGTCTTCTGTACGTAGAGGCGGTCTCCTGTATGTAGAGGCGGTCTGTTGTACGTAGAGGCGGTCTGTCGTACGTAGAGACGGTCTTCTGTACGTAGAGACGGTCTGTTAAACGTAGAGGCGGTCTGTTGTACGTAGAGACGGTCTCCTGTACGTAGAGACTGTCTCCTGTATGTAGAGGCGGTCTGTTAAACGTAGAGGCGGTCTGTCGTACGTAGAGACGGTCTTCTGTACGTAGAGGTGGTCTGTTAAACGTAGAGGCGGTCTGTTGTACGTAGAGGCGGTCTGTCGAACGTAGAGGCGGTCTCCTGTACGTAGAGGCGGTCTGTTGAACGTAGAGACGGTCTTCTGTACGTAGAGGCGGTCTGTTGAACGTAGAGACGGTCTTCTGTACGTAGAGGCGGTCTGTTGAACGTAGAGACGGTCTTCTGTACGTAGAGGCGGTCTGTTGTACGTAGAGACGGTCTCCTGTACGTAGTGACGGTCTTCTGTACGTAGAGGTGGTCTGTTAAACGTAGAGACGGTCTCCTGTACGTAGAGGCGGTCTTCTGTACGTAGAGGCGGTCTTCTGTACGTAGAAGTGGTCTGTTGTATGTAGAGGCGGTCTGTTGAACGTAGAGACGGTCTCCTGTACATACAGGCGGTCTGTTGAACGTAGAGACGGTCTCCTGTACGTAGAGGCGGTCTGTTGAACGTAGAGACGGTCTCCTGTACGTAGAGGCGGTCTGTTGAACGTAGAGACGGTCTCCTGTACGTAGAGGCGGTCTGTTGTACGTAGAGGCGGTCTGTTGAACGTAGAGGCGGTCTGTTGTACGTAGAGACGGTCTTCTGTACGTAGAGGCGGTCTGTTGTACGTAGAGGCGGTCTCCTGTACGTAGAGGCGGTCTGTTGAACGTAGAGGCGGTCTGTCGAACGTAGAGGCGGTCTCCTGTACATAGAGGCGGTCTGTTGAACGTAGAGACGGTCTGTTGAACGTAGAGACGGTCTGTTGAACGTAGAGACGGTCTCCTGTACATAGAGGCGTTCTGTTGAACGTAGAGACGGTCTGTTGAACGTAGAGGCGGTCTGTTGTACGTAGAGACGGTCTCCTGTACGTAGAGACTGTCTCCTGTATGTAGAGGCGGTCTGTTAAACGTAGAGGCGGTCTGTCGTACGTAGAGGCGGTCTGTCGAACGTAGAGGCGGTCTCCTGTACATAGAGGCGGTCTGTTGAACGTAGAGACGGTCTGTTGAACGTAGAGGCGGTCTGTTGTACGTAGAGACGGTCTCCTGTACGTAGAGACTGTCTCCTGTATGTAGAGGCGGTCTGTTAAACGTAGAGGCGGTCTGTCGTACGTAGAGGCGGTCTGTCGAACGTAGAGACGGTCTTCTGTACGTAGAGGTGGTCTGTTAAACGTAGAGGCGGTCTGTTGTACGTAGAGGCGGTCTGTCGAACGTAGAGGCGGTCTCCTGTACGTAGAGGCGGTCTGTTGAACGTAGAGGCGGTCTGTTGAACGTAGAGACGGTCTTCTGTACGTAGAGGCGGTCTGTTGAACGTAGAGACGGTCTTCTGTACGTAGAGGCGGTCTGTTGTACGTAGAGACGGTCTCCTGTACGTAGTGACGGTCTTCTGTACGTAGAGGTGGTCTGTTAAACGTAGAGACGGTCTCCTGTACGTAGAGGCGGTCTTCTGTACGTAGAGGCGGTCTTCTGTACGTAGAAGTGGTCTGTTGTATGTAGAGGCGGTCTGTTGAACGTAGAGACGGTCTCCTGTACATAGAGGCGGTCTGTTGAACGTAGAGACGGTCTCCTGTACGTAGAGGCGGTCTGTTGAACGTAGAGACGGTCTCCTGTACGTAGAGGCGGTCTCCTGTACGTAGAGACGGTCTGTTGTACGTAGAGGCGGTCTGTTGAACGTAGAGGCGGTCTGTTGTACGTAGAGACGGTCTTCTGTACGTAGAGGCGGTCTGTTGTACGTAGAGGCGGTCTCCTGTACGTAGAGGCGGTCTGTTGAACGTAGAGGCGGTCTGTCGAACGTAGAGGCGGTCTGTCGTACGTAGAGGCGGTCTCCTGTACGTAGAGGCGGTCTGTTGAACGTAGAGGCGGTCTGTCGAACGTAGAGGCGGTCTGTCGAACGTAGAGGCGGTCTCCTGTACATAGAGGCGGTCTGTTGAACGTAGAGACGGTCTGTTGAACGTAGAGACGGTCTGTTGAACGTAGAGACGGTCTCCTGTACATAGAGGCGTTCTGTTGAACGTAGAGACGGTCTCCTGTACGTAGAGGCGGTCTGTTGAACGTAGAGACGGTCTCCTGTACGTAGAGGCGGTCTGTTGAACGTAGAGACGGTCTCCTGTACGTAGAGGCGGTCTGTTGAACGTAGAGACGGTCTCCTGTACGTAGAGGCGGTCTGTTGAACGTAGAGACGGTCTCCTGTACGTAGAGGCGGTCTCCTGTACGTAGAGACGGTCTGTTGTACGTAGAGGCGGTCTGTTGAACGTAGAGGCGGTCTGTTGTACGTAGAGACGGTCTTCTGTACGTAGAGGCGGTCTGTTGTACGTAGAGGCGGTCTCCTGTACGTAGAGGCGGTCTGTTGAACGTAGAGGCGGTCTGTCGAACGTAGAGGCGGTCTGTTGTACGTAGAGGCGGTCTCCTGTACGTAGAGGCGGTCTGTTGAACGTAGAGGCGGTCTGTCGAACGTAGAGGCGGTCTGTCGAACGTAGAGGCGGTCTCCTGTACATAGAGGCGGTCTGTTGAACGTAGAGACGGTCTGTTGAACGTAGAGACGGTCTCCTGTACGTAGAGGCGGTCTGTTGAACGTAGAGACGGTCTCCTGTACGTAGAGGCGGTCTGTTGAACGTAGAGACGGTCTCCTGTACGTAGAGGCGGTCTGTTGAACGTAGAGACGGTCTCCTGTACGTAGAGACGGTCTCCTGTACATAGAGGCGGTCTGTTGAACGTAGAGGCGGTCTGTTGTACGTAGAGACGGTCTCCTGTACGTAGAGGCGGTCTGTTGAACGTAGAGGCGGTCTGTCGAACGTAGAGGCGGTCTGTCGAACGTAGAGGCGGTCTGTCGAACGTAGAGGCGGTCTCCTGTACGTAGAGGCGGTCTGTTGAACGTAGAGACGGTCTCCTGTACGTAGAGGCGGTCTGTTGAACGTAGAGACGGTCTCCTGTACGTAGAGACGGTGTCCTGTACGTAGAGGCGGTCTGTTGAACGTAGAGGCGGTCTGTCGAACGTAGAGGCGGTCTGTCGAACGTAGAGGCGGTCTGTCGAACGTAGAGGCGGTCTGTCGAACGTAGAGGCGGTCTGTCGAACGTAGAGGCGGTCTGTCGAACGTAGAGGCGGTCTGTCGAACGTAGAGGCGGTCTGTTGAACGTAGAGGCGGTCTGTCGAACGTAGAGGCGGTCTGTCGAACGTAGAGACGGTCTCCTGTACGTAGAGGCGGTCTGTTGTACGTAGAGGCGGTCTTCTGTACGTAGAGGCGGTCTGTTGAACGTAGAGACGGTCTCCTGTACGTAGAGGCGGTCTGTTGAACGTAGAGACGGTCTCCTGTACGTAGAGGCGGTCTCCTGTACGTAGAGGCGGTCTCCTGTACGTAGAGGCGGTCTCCTGTACGTAGAGGCGGTCTGCTGAACGTAGAGACGGTCTCCTGTACGTAGAGGCGGTCTGTTGAACGTAGAGACGGTCTCCTGTACGTAGAGGCGGTCTCCTGTACGTAGAGACGGTCTGTTGTACGTAGAGGCGGTCTGTTGAACGTAGAGGCGGTCTGTTGTACGTAGAGACGGTCTTCTGTACGTAGAGGCGGTCTGTTGTACGTAGAGGCGGTCTCCTGTACGTAGAGGCGGTCTGTTGAACGTAGAGGCGGTCTGTCGAACGTAGAGGCGGTCTCCTGTACATAGAGGCGGTCTGTTGAACGTAGAGACGGTCTGTTGAACGTAGAGACGGTCTGTTGAACGTAGAGACGGTCTCCTGTACATAGAGGCGTTCTGTTGAACGTAGAGACGGTCTCCTGTACGTAGAGGCGGTCTGTTGAACGTAGAGACGGTCTCCTGTACGTAGAGGCGGTCTGTTGAACGTAGAGACGGTCTCCTGTACGTAGAGGCGGTCTGTTGAACGTAGAGACGGTCTCCTGTACGTAGAGGCGGTCTGTTGAACGTAGAGACGGTCTCCTGTACGTAGAGGCGGTCTGTTGAACGTAGAGACGGTCTCCTGTACGTAGAGGCGGTCTGTTGAACGTAGAGACGGTCTCCTGTACGTAGAGGCGGTCTGTTGAACGTAGAGACGGTCTCCTGTACGTAGAGGCGCGGTCTCCTTGTACATAGAGGCGGTCTGTTGCACGTAGAGGCGGTCTGCTGTACGTAGAGGCGGTCTGTTGAACGTAGAGACGGTCTCCTGTACGTAGAGGCGGTCTGTTGAACGTAGAGACGGTCTCCTGTACGTAGAGGCGGTCTGTTGAACGTAGAGACGGTCTCCTGTACGTAGAGGCGGTCTGTTGAACGTAGAGACGGTCTCCTGTACGTAGAGACGGTCTCCTGTACGTAGAGGCGGTCTGTTGTACGTAGAGACGGTCTCCTGTACGTAGAGGCGGTCTGTCGAACGTAGAGGCGGTCTGTCGAACGTAGAGGCGGTCTGTCGAACGTAGAGGCGGTCTCCTGTACGTAGAGGCGGTCTGTTGAACGTAGAGACGGTCTCCTGTACGTAGAGACGGTGTCCTGTACGTAGAGGCGGTCTGTTGAACGTAGAGGCGGTCTGTCGAACGTAGAGGCGGTCTGTCGAACATAGAGACGGTCTCCTGTACATAGAGGCGGTCTGTTGAACGTAGAGACGGTCTCCTGTACGTAGAGGCGGTCTGTTGTACGTAGAGGCGGTCTTCTGTACGTAGAGGCGGTCTGTTGAACGTAGAGACGGTCTCCTGTACGTAGAGGCGGTCTGTTGAACGTAGAGACGGTCTCCTGTACGTAGAGGCGGTCTGTTGAACGTAGAGACGGTCTCCTGTACGTAGAGGCGGTCTGTTGAACGTAGAGACGGTCTCCTGTACGTAGAGGCGGTCTCCTGTACGTAGAGGCGGTCTCCTGTACGTAGAGGCGGTCTCCTGTACGTAGAGGCGGTCTCCTGTACGTAGAGGCGGTCTGCTGAACGTAGAGACGGTCTCCTGTACGTAGAGGCGGTCTCCTGTACGTAGAGGCGGTCTGCTGTACGTAGAGGCGGTCTCCTGTACGTAGAGGCGGTCTGCTGAACGTAGAGACGGTCTTCTGTACGTAGAGGCGGTCTCCTGTACGTAGAGGCGGTCTCCTGTACGTAGAGGCGGTCTGCTGAACGTAGAGACGGTCTTCTGTACGTAGAGGCGGTCTCCTGTACGTAGAGGCGGTCTCCTGTACGTAGAGGCGGTCTCCTGTACGTAGAGACGGTCTCCTGTACGTAGAGACGGTCTCCTGTACGTAGAGGCGGTCTGCTGAACGTAGAGGCGGTCTTCTGTACGTAGAGGCGGTCTCCTGTACGTAGAGGCGGTCTCCTGAACGTAGAGACGGTCTGTTGAACGTAGAGACGGTCTTCTGTACGTAGAGGCGGTCTCCTGTACGTAGAGGCGGTCTCCTGTACGTAGAGGCGGTCTCCTGTACGTAGAGGCGGTCTCCTGTACGTAGAGGCGGTCTCCTGTACGTAGAGACGGTCTCCTGTACGTAGAGGCGGTCTCCTGTACGTAGAGGCGGTCTGTTGAACGTAGAGACGGTCTTCTGTACGTAGAGGCGGTCTCCTGTACGTAGAGGCGGTCTCCTGTACGTAGAGACGGTCTCCTGTACGTAGAGGCGGTCTCCTGTACGTAGAGGCGGTCTCCTGTACGTAGAGGCGGTCTGTTGAACGTAGAGACGGTCTTCTGTACGTAGAGACGGTCTCCTGTACGTAGAGGCGGTCTGCTGAACGTAGAGACGGTCTCCTGTACGTAGAGGCGGTCTCCTGTACGTAGAGGCGGTCTGTTGAACGTAGAGACGGTCTCCTGTACGTAGAGGCGGTCTCCTGTACGTAGAGGCGGTCTGTTGAACGTAGAGACGGTCTCCTGTACGTAGAGGCGGTCTCCTGTACGTAGAGGCGGTCTCCTGTACGTAGAGGCGGTCTGCTGAACGTAGAGACGGTCTCCTGTACGTAGAGGCGGTCTCCTGTACGTAGAGGCGGTCTGTTGAACGTAGAGACGGTCTCCTGTACGTAGAGACGGTCTCCTGTACGTAGAGGCGGTCTGCTGAACGTAGAGACAGTCGGATCACCGTTCGGCTCCGTCATGAAGACTCATTACATCAAGTCCTCGTGAACGGAGGCTCCGATGGTCATAACCAACCAAACAGGAAGTGGTACTCATCATGTAAAATAATACAAATTATAGTTATTGGATTATAATTGATGCATTAATGGTGATAGTTTAATCTATAATTATTCATCTTCATTTAATAGTTGAATATATTTAGTTTTAATACTCAAGTAAAGTACAAGTACCTCAAAGTGTTACTCGAGTACAGTACTTGATTAAATGTACCTAGTTCGGTGTTTCTGCAGCTACGCTCGTCTTCCTCTATGAATATTAATGTCAACCATCAGTCTGTATATATTTATATATGTATGTACTGCAACATCACAATAATGTTCATTTTATACATTTAGCTTTTTAATTTATTTAATATTTTAAGATATTTTAATTAATTGTCATCAGGCTTTGTGCGTCATTGTAAATATAGATATATAATGATTTCCTGAAACATTTAGAACTGAGCATCTAATATCCACGAATTCAACAGTAATATGAATTTATTGTTTAAATGTTATTAAGCTGTAAGGAAACACAATAAATATAATGAATAAATAAATGATGTCAATTTGGTGTTCAGTAATATATATATATATATATATATATATATGATGTGATATTAGAAGTGAATCAGCTCGTTTAGCTCTCCGCTGTGGGACATGAAGGACAAATAAACTGATTAATACATTTGATCAAATCACATTATTTTTATGTCCAGATGTGTAATAACACCGAGGATTTATTTATGAAGCATTGCACTGTAACTTTAACGTAAATCTAAAGTTTGATTGCTGTGCTGTGGTGTCAGAACCAGCTGTTTCCAGCTGTAGTGCTAACATTAGCGTTAGCGTCAGCTGCTCTTCACTGTCATCAGATTAAAGTCTATTTCTATTATTTTACATCTCCGTCTGCTTATCAGCCGTTCGGTCCACTGAGTCAGCAGCGCCGAGTCGCCGTGACGACCGGCGGCTGTAAACACCACGGGGGGGGGGGGGTCCCCGGAGGTCGGCCATGTTTGTTGATTAAACTAAAACAAGACAAACAAAGAGACAAAACAAACTAATTACCTGCAAACAAACCTGATTGGATGAGAGCGCTAACGAGGCTTAACGAGGTCACACACTGTTTACTCTGTGTGTGTGTGTTACTGTGTGTGTGTGGTTTGTAAGCTTCACACTAACAGGATGTAGTGACATCAACATTACAACACACACACACACACACACAAACACACTGAATAAATGATGGTTCACTGAAACTAAAACGCCGTCTGGTGTGTGTGTGTGTGTGTGATTGATAGAGCGGCTCCATAATGTGTAGATTCATAATTCATCTGTCCACACACACACACACACATACACACACACACACACACACACACACACACACGCTGCGTGGATTTGACCCACAAACCTGTTTTTGTCAGAGACAAACAGTGAGTGAGTGATGCATCGTGGGATACGGTGGGAGAGGAGGACTGGCTGGATGTGTGTGTGTGTGTATATATATATATATATATATATATAGTATAAAGTGTATATGCATACAATTTATACATACATATATATGTTTTTATGTATATATATGTGTGTGTATGTATATATATATATATAGTATAAAGTGTATATGCATACAATTTATACATATATATATATATATATGTGTGTGTGTGTGTGTATATATATATATATATATATATATATATACACACACACAGACCATGAGAAACAAAATTCTCTGGTCTGATGAAACAAAGATTGAACTCTTTGGCCTGAATGCCAAGCGTCATGTCTGGAGGAAACCAGGCACCGCTCATCGCCTGGCCAATGCCATCCCTACAGTGAAGCATGGAGGAGGCAGCGTCATGCTGTGGGGGTGTTTTTCAGCGGCAGGAACCGGGAGACTAGTCAGGATGGAGGGAAAGATGAATGCAGCAAAGTACAGAGATATTCTTAATGAAAACCTGCTGCAGAGCGCTCTGGACCTCAGACTGGGCTGAAGGTTCCCCTTCCAACAGGACAACGACACTAAGCACACAGCCAGGATAACAAAGGAGTGGCTTCAGGACATCTCTGTGAATGTCCTTCAGTGGCCCAGCCAGAGCCCTGACTTGAACCCGATTGAACATCTCTGGAGAGATCTGAAAATGGCTGTGCACCGACGCTCCCCATCCAACCTGACGGAGCTTGAGAGGTCCTGCAAAGAGAATGGGAGAAACTGCCCAACAATAGGAGTGCTAGCTCGTAGATTCATACCCAAAAAGACTTGAGGCTGTAATTGCTGCCAAAGGTGCTTCAACAAAGTATTGAGCAAAGGCTGTGAATACTTACGTATGTACATGTTATGTTTAAGTTCTTTGTTTAAAATTTTTGCAAATTTATTAAAAACAAACTTTTTTCAGGTTATCATTTTGGAGGATTGAGTGTCGAATTCTGAGGAAAAGAATGAATTGAATCCATTTTGGAATAAGTAACATAACAAAATGTGGAAAAAGTGAAGCGCTGTGAATACTCTCCGGATGCACTGTATATATATATATGTATATATATGTATATATATACATATATATATATGTATGTAATTATATCTGATGAGTTAACGTGAGGAAATGAAACCAGTTTATATATAAACAATCTTTAAAATGAAAATTCTTCTTTCTTCTCTCTTCTTCTGTTTCTTTTATCCTTTTCTCACATTCAGATCATTCTTTCTTTTGTTCTCTTTCCCAAACACACAGATCTGCTGTTATATAATTTACTATTATTAATAGAATGATCTTTTATTAATATTAATGTCTGTATCAAACATAAAGTTATTTAAATAGGTTCATGTTAAAGTTTCTTTACTGTAAAACTTCTTCTCTTTTATTCTTTAACCGGCAGATTAATAATTAATACCAACGTTACTCAGATTATCTTCTGAGTAACGTTGGTATTATAATAATATAATATAATATAAAATAATATAATACCAACGTTACTCAGAAGATAATGTGAGTTAGTTCTGATTTCTGGTGTTTGACTGTGAATGATTAAAAGTAGTTGTAGTAGTAACTCTTGTGTAGAATATCACAGTAAAATAGTATTAGTAGTATTAGCAGTAGTAGTATTAGTAGTAGTAGTAGTAGTATTAGTAGTAGTACCAGTAGTATTAGTAGTATTAGTAGTAGTACCAGTAGTATTAGTAGTAGTAATATTAGTAGTAGTAGTATTAGTATTAGTAGTAGTACCAGTAGTATTCGTAGCAGTATTATTAGTAGTAGTAGTACCAGTAGTATTAGTAGTAGTAGTATTAGTATTAGTAGTAGTACCAGTAGTATTCGTAGTAGTATTATTAGTAGTAGTATTAGTAGTAGTACCAGTAGTAACTCTTGTTCCGAATATCCCAGTTGGTGTTTGAGCTTGTAGACATCCGGATCTGAATCTCTTCTCTCATCAGCCGGTGTATTTCTTGGACACGTTTAGCAGATGGAGTGTTGATGTGAGTTTTAATCTCATAACCGCCTCCTCCATCTCTCCCATGATTGTTTCTGTAGCTCAGTTATTATTTTTCTTCTTCTGAAACTTTGCTGCCGTCGGCCGGCTGATAAATAGCAGGTGATGGATGTCGGCTCCTCGGCCCCGATAGTCCTCTCCGACCGCTACACGGAAAAAAGAAAGACTATTATTTCTTATCATCTTCTTAACATTATAAGCAGTGAGTGTTATCGGGGGAGCGGAGAGGAGGTGCTCTGATCGACTGTCACCTCCTCTCCTCCGATAGCATCACACAGAGATGAGAGGGAGGAGGGTGAATGACAGAGATATTACCGCCGTGGAAGATTTGAGCGGTGATTTCCTCCATGACAAATGACCCAGTGAGGAGAGGAGGAGGAGGAGGAGGAGGAGGAAGAGGGGGAGGTGTGGACAGCAGACTGTCTGACAGCTCAAATTATAGAAGGAAATGTGGTTGAATCTGCAGCCTGACGGACGCTTCGCTTCACTCTGCACCTGAAACACATCCGTTTACTGAGAAACTGCTGCTGCAGCAGACAGGAAACAGAACTTCACATTAAAAGTTTGGTGTCAACTATAAAACAGGAAGTCTTTCTTTAAATCTAGTGAAGGTCCAAAAGAGTCTGAAGAGCCTGAAGAGAAATACAGAAGCAGACGAGTTGAATATTCCCATCATGACGCTTAAAACACTGTTCATCAATAATGTGATTAAAATAACAATGAATAACCTCAGAATGGTGATGATGATGATGATAGTGGTGATGATGATGATGATGATGGTGGTGATGATGATGATGATGATGGTGACGATGATGGTGATGATGGTGATAGTGGTGATGATGATGATGATGATGGTGGTGATGATGATGATGATAGTGATGATGATGATGATGATGGTGGTGATGATGATGATGATGATGGTGGTGGTGGTGATGATGATGATGATAGTGATGATGATGATGATGGTGATGATAGTGGTGGTGATGATGATGGTGGTGATGATGATGATGATGGTGGTGGTGGTGATGATAGTGGTGGTGATGATGATGGTGATAGTGATGATGGTGATGGTGGTGATGATGATGATGATGATGATAGTGATGATGGTGATAATGATGATAGTGATGATGATGATGATGGTGATAATGATGATAGTGGTGGTGATGATGATGATGATAGTGATGATGATGATGATGGTGATAATGATGATAGTGGTGGTGATGGTGATGGTGGTGATGATGATCTGACTGGTTCCACTGGTTCCACTGGACAGAACCGGGTTAAAGTTTCCTGAGTGTATCTTCGGCCTCTCTGACTGTTTGAAATGTAAACTTTCCGTCTCCGTGGACTCGGAGAACTTGGAGAACAAACTGAATCACAGAGATTCTGTCATCTGATTGGATGAAATGAATTCTCTGTCAGTCGCAGGAAGCGCGCCCACAAATCAAATCCCCATCAGTCCCTCTGTCCCCACTCAGTCTGTAGATATACATATGATTTGTTTCCATTTACATGGGCCACATCGGGTTATTACAGCCCATAATTACTCCGACGCGGCGGCCCGTCGCCGGCTTCATATCTGCCAATAAAGTGCCGACCAAGCGGCGGGCGTCGCGGGGAAGAAGAGAATCATGGGAATGAAATTAACTGTTGATTTGGAGTGAGTGCGAGGCGGCCGGAGCGCTGCTCAGGTTAAATGAAAAGATGACTGCAGCCGGTTCGGCGGGGCTGTTCATTTGTTAGCGGACGCCGCGGGTTCGATTCCCCCAGAGGCCGTCGCCGCCGCTGCTGCCGTGGAGACCGGCCCGCATCACATCAGCGCCACGGCAACCGAGAATCAAATATGAAGGCAGATGATGTTCCCCACGGTAACGCTGCGTAAATAAACTCTCATGGAAATGTCCGTCTGTAATGTCGTTTTGTCACAATCAATTTCCCAATTACCCGTCACCGCGGCAACGCAGCCCATAATATACCACACACACACACACACACACAAATTCAGTTTGAACATTGAAGTCGGAAAAATAAAAGAAACCAGGAGGAGAGGAGGAGGAGAGAGGATGAAGGTTAAAGTTTAAAACAAGGTTAGTATGTAGAGAGAGGAGGAAGAGTCTCCTCCAACTAAAGCAGTCAAAGTCACACACACACACAGTAACACACACACACTCAGTTGTTGCTGTTGTGACATTTGTCTTTCATCATCATCTGAAGGTCATTAAAGGTCACCAGCAGCAGTCGGCCGTCTGCCAACAGACACTGAACTACACACTGAACACACACTGAACACACACTGAACACACACACTGCGGCTTATTAGCATCACATTAGCACTCTGTGTGTGTGTGTGTGTGTCTTAACAACAGCAGCGTGTCACAGGTGACATTTACACTCATATACAATCACTGGTTACCATGGCAACACACCAGCTCCCATAAAGCATCATGGGTAGTCCAGGTGGTACGGTCAGGTGAACTGAAGAAGACATGAAGGAATGTGTGCCATGGTTCTGATGGTTCTGATGGTTCTGTCCCTGTTGGCGTGATTATACGTGATCATAGGAGTGTACGCAACGATGTGACTGATGATGTACGCGGCGATGCGAGTCATGATATACGTGATGATATGAGTGATGATGTACGCGACGATACAAGTGATGATGTACGCGGCGATGCGAGTGATGATGTACGTGATGATATGAGTGATGATGTACGCGACGATACAAGTGATGATGTACGCGGCGATGCGAGTAATGATGTACACAACGATACGAGTCATGATGTACACGACGATACGAGTGATGATGTACGCAACGATACGAGTGATGATGTACGCGGCGATGCGAGTCATTATATATGTGACGATACTAGTGAGGATGTACGCGGCGATGCGAGTCATGATATACGTGACGATACTAGTGAGGATGTACGCGACGATGCGAGTCATGATATACGTGATGATATGAGTGATGATGTACGCGACGATACAAGTGATGATGTACGCGGCGATGCGAGTAATGATGTACACGACGATACGAGTGATGATGTACGCAACGATACGAGTGATGATGTACGCGGCGATGCGAGTCATTATATATGTGACGATACTAGTGAGGATGTACGCGACGATGCGAGTCATGATATACGTGATGATATGAGTGATGATGTACGCGACGATACGAGTGATGATGTACGCGGCGATGCGAGTAATGATGTACACAACGATACGAGTCATGATGTACGCGACGATACGAGTCAGGATGTACGCAACGATACGAGTGATGATGTACGCGGCGATGCGAGTAATGATGTACACAACGATACGAGTCAGGATGTACGCAACGATACGAGTGATGTACGCGGCGATGCGAGTCATGACATACGTGACGATACGAGTGATGATGTACGTGACGATACGAGTGATGATGTACGCGACGATACGAGTGATGATGTACGCGACGATACGAGTGATGATGTACGCGACGATACGAGTGATGATGTACGCGACGATACGAGTGATGATGTACGCGACGATACGAGTGATGATGTACGCGACGATACGAGTGATGATGTACGCGACGATACGAGTGATGATGTACGACGACGATACGAGTGATGATTACGCGACGATACGAGTGATGATGTACGCAATGATACGAGTGATGATGTACGCGGCGATGCGAGTCCATGATATACGTGACGATACTAGTGAGGATGTACGCAACGATACGAGTGATGATGTACGCGGCGATGCGAGTCATGATATACGTGACGATACTAGTGAGGATTTACGCGACGATATGAGTGATGATGTACGCCGACGAATACGAGTGATGATGTACGCAAGCGATGCGAGTGATGATGTATGCAACGATGCGAGTGATGATTATGTGACGCGCTATGTTGTGTTTTTCAAGGTGGATCCTGAAACATTACAGTGGTTTGTATGTTTTGTTGGGCCTGAAGGCAGCAAGAAACACATCAGTCTTCCGACCGATCTGGTAAGATGCCAGCTGCTGTAAAACCAAAGCCTACTGAAGGAGGCTGAGACGCGGGGCGGACACGGGTTCTTGTATTGGGTATAACACATGCGCAGTGTAACTGGAGCTGCGGTCGTGCGTTGCGATTGGCTCAATTTCGGCGAGTGCAGAGCAGATATTACTGCGCATGTGTGGTACCCCGAAGGCGCGTTGATTGAGTGTGACCCCAACCTCCTTCAATAGGTCTTGTGTAAAAACACCAAACATCATCAGGTAGAGACAAACGTGTCTGCCACTGTTAGCTAGCTAACGTTCTCGGATGCAGTAGTGAGACAAAATGGATCGGTTTTTTAAAGCGAAATAGTGATGTGGGAGACAACCCTGCGCCAGTAAAAGCTCCGGAAGCGTGTGGTGAGGAAATATGACCCTGAATACATTAGGTTTGGATTGGTAATGGCAGGCAGTGATGCTGAGCCCAAGGCACAATGTGGTGAATGTGGTGAGGTCTTGAAATGAGGCGCTAAACCCATCGAAGCGCCAGAGACACTTAAACACAAAGCACCCGGGATGTGTCGAGAAGCCAAACGAATATTTCCTAAGGAAAAGGGACGGGCTTCAGGCACAATAGAAAGTCATCACAACATTAACAACTCAGTCAAAAGCCACTTTGAAAGCGAGCTACATGGTTGCTGCTCGTGTAGCTCGTAGCAAGAAACCCTTTACGATTGCAGAGGAGCTTATTTTGCCAAGCGCTGTGGATATGTGCCGAGAGCTACTGGGGGAATGCAGTCAATACCCCTCTCCAATGACACCGTGAGCAGAAGAACTACTGACATGAGTGATGACATCGAATGCCAACTTCTGGAAGGAATAAAGGCAAGCCCATACTTTGCCATACAGCTGGACGAGTCGACTGACGTTAGCAATGCCGCTTTATTGTTCGTTTTGTAAGATACTGCAAGGACAGTAATCTTCACGAGGATCTATTGTTTTGCAAGGAGCTTCCAACAAGAACAACGGCAGATCATGTAATGCGCTGCCTTGATGATTACTTCACCGAAAAAGGTCTCGATTGGAAATACTGTACAGGATTTTGCACAGACGGCGCTGCATCAATGACGGGAAGACATGGTGGTGTTGTAAAACAGATCCAGGAGAGGGCGCAGACGCCAAGTGGACGCACTGTTTCTTACATCGGGAAAGTCTAGCTACAAAGCAGATGTCACCAGAATTGCATGAAGTCATGAACGTGGCTGTGAAAACTGTTAACTAGATTAAGAAAAATGCACTCAACTCAAGGTGTTTTGCTGCTTGTGTGAAAGACCTGATGCAGATCATTTGCAGATCTGTTGTACCACAGTGAAGTAAGGTGGCTTTCAAGGGGACATGTGCTTCATCGCCTTTTTGAGCTGAGAGAAGAAGTGCACACATTTGTGGAAGAGCAGCACTCCCCTCTTGCTGAGCATTACACTGATGGGAAACTGGCCTACTTATCAGATCTATCTGACCAGTTAAATAAGCTCAATATATCAATGCAAGGCAGAGGGCTTCAAGAAAAAACGTATTCTGTGGAACAGAAGAGTGAAGGAGGGACGATTTGACGTGTTTTCACTCCTCAGTGAAACTTTGGAAGCCACTCCTCATGTCAACATATCCAGTGATATAACCCAGCATTTGACTCAGTTGTCAGGAAAGTTTACAGACTACTTCCCAGAAGATGCACGAGATGGAAACCTTTGGATTTTGGACCCTTTCTCTGTGGATCCTGCTTCAGAAGACATAGCTCTCTCCACTGTGTTGGAAAATGAACTGATGGAACTATCAGCAGACAGCAGCCTGAAGCTTCAGCTCACACAAGTAGACCTTGCTTCATTCTGGATACTGGCTGCCAGTCAATATCCCTCTCTTGTCAAAACGGGCAATCACATTTCTGTTGCCTTTCACCACCACCTATTTATGTGAGTCAGGGTTTTCCATTGTGACTGTCACCAAATCAAAGGCAAGGAACAAACTGAAAGCAACTTTGAATGCTACTCTACGTGTCAGCCTCTCACCCATCCCACCACCACTTCATCTCATTATGTCCCAGAGGCAAGCCCAAGTGTCTCACTGAGGGTAAGCACAATATGTATTTGGTCATTACAGCTGACAGTGGCATAACACATATCATCATAACACATATCATCATAACACATATCATCATAACACATATCATAACACATATCTACATAACACATATCAATAACACATATCATCATAACACATATCTACATAACACATATCTACAGCCCAGTTTACTATCTGTTGTATAAACATGTTAGGTTTTTTACTCATTTATCTGGGAAGGTGGTCGGAAATGTTTTGACAATCACAAGTGGGCCTTCAGTTGCAAAAGGTTGAGAACCCCTGCTTTAGACTTCTACAGACGAGCTAATTGAATCTGTGTGTGTGTTACAGTGTGTGTGTGTGTGTGTGTGTTGTCTATAGATATCAGTATAAAGTGTAGACAAAGTTTTTTAATGTGTCGACTTTAAAGAACCAGAAACTCAATGATTCTGTTTTTTATCTCCACTGAGACGCCTCAACACTAAATACTACTGATACTACTATAAATACTACTGATAGTACTACTATAAATACTACTGATAGTACTGCTATAATACTACTGATACTACTATAAATACTACTGATAGTACTGCTATAAATACTACTGATACTACTATAAATACTACTGATAGTACTACTATAAATACTACTGATACTACTATAAATACTACTGATACTACTATAAATACTACTGATACTATAAATACTACTGATACTACTATAAATACTACTGATACTATAAATACTGCTGATACTGCTATAAGTACTACTGTGATAGTATTCAGTGATAGTACAGGGACCTTTTAAAACATGTATATTGTGTTTTCTTTGGTACTATACTTCCACCGTAATGTGAGATTGATGACTTCCTGCAGATAAACTGTTTAATAATGAATCATTAGATGACATGAAACTGTATTTTCTGATGTGATTCTTTCATCTCTGTTATATGATATGATAATATTTGAGTATAAGTACAGTTTGTGTTATCATCCCGTATATGTG
>CM025842.1:525973-545916 GCA_014673565.1 Sebastes schlegelii | reverse complement strand
GCAGAAAGGCATGAACCCCACCGACGGCTTCTACCACGGAACCAGAGCCGCCGTGTCCGGGGGAACCACCACCATCAGTCAGATAACCACCAATCAATAACCTATCAATACTCATCTATCAATAACCTATCAATACTCATCAATCAATAACCTATCAGTACTCATCAATCAATAACCTATCAGTACTGATCGGTGGCGGTTGTGTTTCCAGTGGACCACGTCCTGGTGGAGGCGGGGACTAGTTTACTGACGGCGTTTTGATCAGTGGAGGGAGACGGCGGAGCAGGCGGCGTGCTCTGCGACTTCTCGCTCCACATGGACATCACTCGCTGGCATGAAGGGACTCTACGAAGAGATGGAGACGCTCGTCAAAGACCAAGGTGAGAAGACGGTCCACTGATCGCTACTAAAGACTCTAAAGACTCTAACGACTCTGAAGACTCTGAAGACTCTAAAGACTCTAACGACTCTGACAACTCCAACGGACTCTGAAGACTCCTAACGACTCTAAAGACTCTGAAGACTCTGACTCTAAAGACTCTGAAGACTGACAACTCTAACGATTCTGAAGACTCTGAATACTCTAAGACTATAAAGACTCTAACGACTACTGAAGACTCTGAAGACTCTGACAACTCCAACGACTCTAAAGACTCTAAAGACTATAAAGACTCTAAAGACTCTGAAGACTCTGACAACTCTAACGATTCTGAAGACTCTGAATACTCTAAAGACTATAAAGACTCTAAAGACTCTAACGACTCTGAAGACTATAACGACTCTAAAGACTCTAAAGACTCTGAAGACTCTAAGACTGAAGACTCTAAAGACTGAAGACTCTAAAGACTAAAGACTGAAGACTGAAGATTCTAAAGACTGAAATCTCTAACGACTCTAAAGACTCTGAAGACTATAACGACTGTAAAGACTCTGAGACTAAAGAATCTGAAGACTATAAAGACTCACGACTCTAAAGACTCTGAAGACTGAAGACTCAAGACTAACGACTCTAAAGACTGAAGACTCTGAAGACTCTAAAGACTCTGAAGTCTAACGACTCTAACGACTATAAGACTCTAACGACTCTAAAGACTCTAAAGACTCTGAAGACTCTAACGACTGTAAAGACTCTGAAGACTAAAGAATCTGAAGACTATAAAGACTCACGACTCTAAAGACTCTGAAGACTCAAGACTCTAACGACTCTAAAGACTGAAGACTCTAAAGACTCTAAAGACTCTGAAGTCTCTAACGACTCTTAACGACTCTGAAGACTATAAAGACTCAAGTCTCTAACGACTCTAACGACTCTGAAGACTATAACGACTCTAAAGACTCTAAAGACTCTGAAGACTCTAAAGACTGAAGACTCTAAAGACTGAAGACTCTAAAGACTAAAGACTGAAGACTGAAGATTCTAAAGACTGAAATCTCTAACGACTCTAAAGACTCTGAAGACTATAACGACTGTAAAGACTCTGAAGACTAAAGAATCTGAAGACTATAAAGACTCACGACTCTAAAGACTCTGAAGACTGAAGACTCAAGACTAACGACTCTAAAGACTGAAGACTCTGAAGACTCTAAAGACTCTGAAGTCTAACGACTCTAACGACTATAAAGACTCTAACGACTCTAAAGACTCTAAAGACTCTGAAGACTCTAACGACTGTAAAGACTCTGAAGACTAAAGAATCTGAAGACTATAAAGACTCACGACTCTAAAGACTCTGAAGACTCAAGACTCTAACGACTCTAAAGACTGAAGACTCTAAAGACTCTAAAGACTCTGAAGTCTCTAACGACTCTTAACGACTCTGAAGACTATAAAGACTCAAGTCTCTAACGACTCTAACGACTCTGAAGACTATAAAGACTCTAATGACTACAGACTCTAAAGACTCTAACGATTCTGAAGACTCTAAAGACTCTGAAGACTCTAAAGACTCTAATGACTACAGACTCTAAAGACTCTAACGACTCTGAAGACTCTGAAGACTCTGAAGACTCTAACGACTCTAAAGACTAACAACTCTAACGACTCTGAAGACTCTGAAGACTCTAAAGACTCTAAAGACTCTGACAACTCCAACGACTCTGAAGACTCTAACGACTCTAAAGACTCTGAAGACTCTGACTCTAAAGACTCTGAAGACTGACAACTCTAACGATTCTGAAGACTCTGAATACTCTAAAGACTATAAAGACTCTAACGACTCTGAAGACTCTGAAGACTCTGACAACTCCAACGACTCTGAAGACTCTAAAGACTATAAAGACTCTAAAGACTCTAACAACTCTGAAGACTCTGAAGACTCTAAAGACTCTGACAACTCTAACGATTCTGAAGACTCTGAATACTCTAAAGACTATAAAGACTAAAGACTCTAAAGACTCTGAAGACTGAAGACTCAAGACTCTAACGACTCTAAAGACTGAAGACTCTGAAGACTCTAAAGACTCTGAAGTCTCTAACGACTCTAACGACTCTGAAGACTATAAAGACTCTAACGACTCTAAAGACTCTAAAGACTCTGAAGACTCTAACGACTGTAAAGACTCTGAAGACTAAAGAATCTGAAGACTATAAAGACTCACGACTCTAAAGACTCTGAAGACTCAAGACTCTAACGACTCTAAAGACTGAAGACTCTGAAGACTCTAAAGACTCTGAAGTCTCTAACGACTCTAACGACTCTGAAGACTATAAAGACTCTGAAGTCTCTAACGACTCTAACGACTCTGAAGACTATAAAGACTCTTAACGACTCTAAAGACTCTAAAGACTCTGAAGACTCTAAAGACTGAAGACTCTAAAGACTGAAGACTCTAAAGACTCTAAAGACTGAAGACTGAAGATTCTAAAGACTGAAATCTCTAACGACTCTAACAACTCTGAAGACTCTAAAGACTGAACACTCAAGACTCTAAAGACTCTAATGACTACAGACTCTGAAGACTCTAAAGACTAACGACTCTGAAGACTCTGAAGACTGACAACTCTAACGACTCTGAAGACTCTGAAGACTCTAAAGACTCTAACAACTCTAACGACTCTGAAGACTCTGAAGACTCTAAAGACTCTAAAGACTCTGACAACTCCAACGACTCTGAAGACTCTGACTCTAAAGACTCTGAAGACTCTGAATACTCTAAAGACTATAAAGACTCTAAAGACTCTGAAGACTCTAACGACTAACGACTCTGAAGATTATAAAGACTAACGACTCTGAAGACTCTAAAGACTAACGACTCTGAAGACTCTAAAGACTCTAACGACTCTGAAGACTCTAAAGACTCTGAAGACTGAAGATTCTAAAGACTGAAGACTGAAGATTCTAAAGACTGAAATCTCTAACGACTCTAACAACTCTGAAGACTCTAAAGACTGAACACTGAAGACTCTAAAGACTGAAGACTCTAAAGACTCTAAAGACTCTAATGACTACAGACTCTGAAGACTCTAAAGACTAACGACTCTGAAGACTCTGAAGACTGACAACTCTAACGACTCTGAAGACTCTGAAGACTCTAAAGACTCTAAAGACTCTAACAACTCCAACGACTCTGAAGACTCTGACTCTAAAGACTCTGAATACTCTAAAGACTATAAAGACTCTGAAGACTCTAACGACTCTAACGACTCTGAAGATTATAAAGACTAACGACTCTGAAGACTCTAAAGACTAACGACTCTGAAGACTCTAACGACTCTGAAGACTCTAAAGACTCTAACGACTCTAAATACACTAAATACACTAAATACTCTAAAGACTCTGAAGACTCTAAAGAATCTGAAGACTATAAAGACTCTCACGACTCTAATGACTCTAAAGACTGAAGACTCTGAAGACTCTAAAGACTCTGAAGTCTCTAACGACTCTAACGACTGAAGACTATAAAGACTCTAACGACTCTAACGACTGAAGACTATAAAGACTCTAACGACTCTAAAGACTCTAAAAACTCTGAAGACTCTAAAGACCGAAGACTCTAAAGACTGAAGACTCTGAAGACTCTAAAGACTGAAGACTCTGAAGACTCTAAAGACTCTGAAATCTCTAACGACTCTAACAACTCTGAAGACTCTAAAGACTGAACACTGAAGACTCTGAAGACTCTAAAGACTCTAACGTCCCTGAACTGAACTATGTATTAAGTGTAATATTGATGTTCCAGGTGTGAACTCCTTCCTGTTCTTCATGTCCTACAAAGACAAATACCAGAGCTCCGACTCTCAGGTGAGCTACACTCTCAGGTGAGCTCCACTGTGTGGTTGTTGCTCAGGTTGGTTCGGTTTAGTAGACGTCAGTGTTTTCTCTTCACTGAACTAAATCTGCTTTCTGTTTCAGCTCTACGAGGCGTTCGGGGTCCTCCGGGATCTTGGAGCCATCGCACAGGTGCACGCTGAGAATGGTGACATCATTGATGAGGTAACATACCTGAGTGTAAATTAAAGAACAGATGTCAGCTGAAGGTTCAGTTCTGGTCTGATTCTAACGGAGAACTCAAACTGGTTCGTGTTTCAGGAACAGAAGAAGCTTCTCTCTCTCGGCATCACTGGACCTGAAGGACACGTTTTATCTCACCCTGAAGAGGTACTCACATCTGTAATTACACCTGTAATTACACCTGTCACACACCTGTAATTACACCCTTTCACACACCTATAATTACACCTGTCACACACCTGCAATTACACCTGTCACACACCTGTAATTACACCTGTCACACACCTGTAATACACCTGTAATTACACCTGTAATAACACCTGTCACACACACCTGTAATCACAAATGTAATTACACCTGTCACACACCTGTAATTACACCTGTAATAACACCTGTCACACACACACACACACACACACACACACACACACACCTGTAATTACACCTATAATTACACCTGTCACACACCTGTCACACACCTGTAATTACACCTGTCACACACACCTGTAATAACACCTGTAATTACACCTGTAATTACACCTATCACACACCTGTAACCTGTAACAAGTGTTACTGATGGTAGTGATGATGATGATGACGTGTTGTCATGTTGTGTGTCAGGTGGAGACGGAGGCGGTGTATCGGGCCGTCACCATCGCCAAGCAGGCCAACTGTCCGCTGTACGTTACCAAGGTTATGAGCAAATCTGCCGCTGATGTCATCGCCAAAGCCAGGAAGAAAGGTGACATCATCATCCTCATGTGTTCTTCATCACCCCCTTTAATCCACATCAGGTTCAACATGCTCCTGTCTCTGTCCTCAGGTATCGTGGTGTACGGGGAGCCAATCACAGCCAGCCTGGCCACTGACGGCTCTCACTATTGGTCCAAAGACTGGGCCACAGCTGCCGCCTTTGTCATGAGCCCGCCTCTCAACCGTGATCCCTCAACTCCACAGTACCTAACCTCCCTGTTAGCATGGTTAGTATGACTCTACCTGTCTGTTAGCATGGTTAGTATGACTCTACCTGTCTGTTAGCATGGTTAGTATGACTCTACCTCTCTGTTAGCATGGTTAGTATGACTCTACCTGTCTGTTAGCATGGTTAGTATGACTCTACCTGTCTGTTAGCATGGTTAGTATGACTCTACCTCTCTGTTAGCATGGTTAGCATTAATGCAACCTCACCTTCCACCTCAGCGGTCTAGGTGATCCAGGTGAACCAGGTGAACCAGGTGAACCAGGTGATCCAGGTGATCCAGGTGAACCAGGTGATCCAGGTGATTCAGGTGAACCTGACAGGTGCTTGTCATGTGTGTTTTGTCCAGTGGAGACCTCCAGGTGACATCCAGCGCTCAGGCCAGCTTCTCCACGGCCCAGAAAGCCGTCGGTAAAGATGACTTCACTCTGATCCCAGAGGGAACCAATGGGATCGAGGAGAGGATGTCCGTGGTGTGGGATAGAGCTGTGGTAAGATAGGTAGTCTCCACGTCATCACACCTGGAAGACATTCATAATGCTGCACTCTGTTATTCACGTGGAGACTGATCACTTTGTTTGAAACAGACTGAAGGATTTATTCAGCTGTAAAAATATCCTGCAGCCAATGCCAAATAATTCAGCTGTAAAAATATCCTGTAGCCAACGCCAAATTATTCAGCTGTAAAAATATCCTGCAGCCAACGCCAAATTATTCAGCTGTAAAAATATCCTGCAGCCAACGCCAAATTATTCAGCTGTAAAAATATCCTGTAGCCAACGCCAAATTATTCAGCTGTAAAGATATCCTGCAGCCAACGCCAAATTATTCAGCTGTAAAGATATCCTGCAGCCAACGCCAAATTATTCAGCTGTAAAAATATCCTGCAGCCAACGCCAAATTATTCAGCTGTAAAAATATCCTGCAGCCAACGCCAAAACATGCCCCCCAATATGCAACGGTTGGATACCCCGGACAGATATCAGTTTAGTCTTCATTAAGGGGATTGGTTCCACATTAAGATAAGGGTTCTTTGTCACTGTCATTATAAAATTCAGTGTCTGATTTTTGGCCTTCTGTCTCTGCAGTCTACGGGGAAGATGGACGAGAACGAGTTTGTTGCTGTAACAAGCACCAACGCTGCTAAACTCTTCAACATGTACCCACGAAAAGGTATCACATCCGTCAGGAAACGTTGCTCTGTGGAGGTGACAGACACACTGATGGTGCTGCACTACATCTACTGGCACTCAGTATAACAGAGGACAGGTTGAGGACAGGTTGAGGACATCTACTGACACTTAGTATAACAGAGGACAGGTTGAGGACAGGTTGAGGACATCTACTGACACTTAGTATAACAGAGGACAGGTTGAGGACAGATTGAGGACATCTACTGACACTTAGTATAACAGAGGACAGGTTGAGGACAGGTTGGGGACAGGTTGGGACAGGTTGAGGACAGGTTGAGGACAGGTTGGGTTCAGGTTCCTCTCTGTTGGATTCAGGACAAGGTGGTAACTGAAGTGTAACACTGATTTTTCAGATCACTGAAGATGAGGTTCTAGTTGAAGGTCTCAGGAGGTTCCTCGTTCTGTTCAGATCAGCTGATATTTGTTTCAGAAGATGAAGCTCAATATGTGACGCGTCCGTCCGTCTGTCTTCAGGGAGGATCGCCGTCGGATCTGATGCTGACATCGTCGTCTGGAATCCGAAGGAGACACGAACTGTTTCTGCAAAGACTCACAACCTGGTAACAAATCAATAATCAATAACCAATCATCAATCATCAATCATCAGTAATCAGTAATCAGTAATCAATCATCATGATGAGGTGACCCTCCTCCTCTTCCTCCTCTCTCTCTCCTCCTCTCTCTCTCCTCTCTTTCATCCTCCTTCTTCTCTCCTCCTCCTCTCCTCCTCCTCCTCTCTCTATCCTCTCTCTCCTCATCCTCTCTCTCCTCCTCTCTCTGTTCCTCCTCCTCTCTCTCCTCCTCCTCCTCTCCTCCTCTCTCCTCTCTCTCCTCTCCTCTCCTCTCCTCCTCCTCCTCCTCCTCTCCTCCTCTCCTCCTCCTCTCCTCCTCTCTCTCCTCCTCCTCCTCTCTCTCTCCTCCTCCTCTCTCTCCTCCTCCTCCTCCTCCTCCTCCTCCTCCTCCTCCTCTCTCTCCTCTCTCTCCTCCTCCTCCTCTCCTCCTCTCCTCCTCCTCCTCCTCTCTCCTCCTCCTCCTCTTCTCTCCTCCTCTCCTCCTCCTCTCTCCTCCTCCTCCTCTCTCTCCTCCTACTCTCTCTCTCCTTATCCTCTCTCTCCTCTTCCTCCTCTCTACTCCTCTTCCTCCTCTCCTCCTCTCTATCCTTTCTCTCTCCTCCTCCTCTTCTCTCTCCTCCTCCTCCTCTCTCTCTCCTCATCCTCTCTCTCTCCTCCTCCTCCTCTCATCCTCCTCTTCCTCCTCTCCTCCTCCTCTCTTTATCCTCTCTCTCCCCCTCTCTCCTCCTCCTCCAGACGGTGGAGGTGAACATCCTGGAGGGTCTGGAGTTTCGAGGCGTGGCGTCGGTGGTGATCTCCGGCGGTCGGGTCGTTCTGGAGGACGGAAAACTGGACGTGATGGAAGGTTCAGGACGCTTTGTCCCCAGAAAGGCGTTCCCCGACGCCGTCTACAAGAGGATCAGAGCCCGCAGCAAGGTAACTAACCAACTAGTTAACTAGTGGTTAATCTAAAGCTCTGACAGAAGCCTGCAGCGAGGTAACCTACCAGGGAACTAGTTAACCACACAACCAACTGGTTAACTAGTTTACTGCCTGACCAACAGGTTAGCCAGATAACCAGCTGTCTGTCTGAGATAGGATCGGGTAACCTAGTTAACCAACCGACCAACTAGTTAACCCTTTACTTACTAGAAGATGTTAACAGGTGGAGGCTGGTTCAGCCTGTCTGGTTGGTTAACTATTTGAACTAGTTGGCTAGTTGGTTGAACTGATCAGTTAACGGACCAGTCCATCAGGAACCGATCAGTTAACGGACCGGTCCGTCAGGAACCGATCAGTTAACTGACCGGTCCATCACTGACAGACATCTTGTCTCCTGGTCTCAGATGGCGGAGGCTCGCGGCGTCCCCCGTGGAAACTACGACGGTCCGGTCCATGATGTCATCAGTATGAGTAAATCGGTCCTGCCCACTCCGACCACCAGGGGGACCCCCTGCCCCAAAACCCAGATCAGCCTCCGGAACCTCCACCAATCAGGATTCACCCTGGCAGGTAGTGAACACACACACGCACGAACACACACGCACGAACACACATGCACGAACACACACACACACACACACACACACACACACACACGTATCTGTGTATGTATCTGCAGTGTTCTGATCAATTATCTGATTAGGTATAGGTGATTGACTCTGAGTTGCATTCTGGGTAAACAGTTTAGACCAGTTTATACTAGCAGCAGCTGAGTACTGCAGTTAAATATTCATATTCATATTAGTATCCATATACTCATATACTCAGACCACGTTCTTCTTCTTTTGTCCAGGAAGTCAGATCGACGACCACATCCCTCGCCGCTCCACTCAGAAGATCGTGGCGCCGCCTGGTGGACGCTCCAACATCACTTCGTTATCGTAAAACCACAAGAACCATGTTGAAGAGTCGCCAGTACTACAAGATACTACTACAACATACTGCAACAAGATACTGCTACAAGATACTGCCCAACCCTTACAAACCCTATGACAGTAGTACTTCAACTACTACTGAACCCTACAACAACCTTAGACCTAGTACTACACCCTATAACAGCAGTACTTCAACTACTACTGAACCCTACAACTCAACCTCTAGTTATAACCCTGACAACAAGTACTAAATATTCCAGTAATTGTACTTTTACTAGTATCAAACCCTTCAACAACCATCCAGCTAGTACTAAATTCTAAAACCATGGTACTTCATGTAGTACTAAACCCTGCTACAATGGTAGTACAACTCTACAAATACTACTAAACCCAGCTTACCCTGCCCTACTAAACAATGGTACTACAACCATACAAGTACTACAATCTTGCAAGTACTAAACCCTACTATAATTGACTTTGACTAGTACTGAATGTTACAGCACTGATAATACAAGGCTACAAAAAGTACTTTATCCTACAACTAACACCAGTAGTACTTCAACTAGTATTAAACCCTAAATCTAATACTTAATCCTACAATAATGGTACTACAACCCTACCAGTACTACTAAGCCTTACAATTATTTACTAAATCCTGCACCTAGTGTACTTCAACTGAAGTAGTACTGAGTGTTACAACAATGGTACTACAACCCATCGACTAGTACTAAATCCTACAACAATGGTACTTTAACGAGTACCAAATGTCATTTGAAGTACTCTGATCCTTCCACATGTGTACACAACATTATTCATAAAACGCTTCATCATGTTCTCTTTGTCTCTCAGTGCTCTCTGTTAAAGGTAGTACACTACTGCTAGTAGTAGTAGCAGTAGTAGTAGTATAAGTAGTAGTAGTAGTAGTATGACCCCAGAAAATACGTCCTCTTTTCTTATTGACAGCCGGCCTCATCGAAATACTTTGTCCATTCTTCCCATAAATCCATTCTGCTCATATTAATTAGATTAATATCATCCTTGTTCCGACTCTGAGCTGGAGATTAACACCAGTCTGTAGTATTTAATAATTAAAGGTCATTTACAACGTGATTATTCAGGTATCTGTTAGTCTCAATCTGAACCACTATGGGACCTTTATTATAATAATATAATCTTTATTGTTCTGTTATAGATTCAGTGTGTGGTACCATGAGGTACCATGTAGTACCGTGAGGTACCATGTAGTACCATGTGGTACCATGTAGTACCATGTAGTAACATGTTCCAACTATGTGTTTAATTCACTGATAAAGTTCATCTTAGTTATGATAAAGTATTTGATAGTCGACCATTAGAGACGAACCATCAACTTCAACACATCAACGGACTAAATGGTGCTAATGAATCCAATAGAAGCCTGCAAGTAGCAATCTCTTCAATATAATATAATATATACCATAATACCATACCATAAATACCACACCCCCCCTACAGGACCTAAACTCTGCCCCCCAGAAACATCTAAAACAAACTAACATCACCACATATAGAAATAGAACTCTGCTGAGATCGTGGACGTATTATCAGAACCGGTTCTGGACTCCAGTCAGTGTAAATTTCACTTTTCTATCTTTGAGGTTTTCTTCTGGACATGCTCAGTTTCTCAGTTTCTCCTGCTGGCCCCGCCCCCACGCAGATTGGTGAACCGATGGAGCGGATTGGTAGACTTCACCTGTAAAGTGATTAGCTCCACGTTGATGATTTATCGTCATTAGTTCTCACAGATTCTTACCTTTTAAAATGACCTTTTATTTTAAAGCAAAGTGACTGTTGGCTCGCCAACAACCCCTGTGATCGGTTTACCAATCCCTGCGCTCAGTTTATCAATCCCTACGCTCGGTTTACCAATCCCTACGCTCGATTTACCAATCCCTACGCTCGGTTTACCAATCCCTGCGCTCTGTTTACAAATCCCTGTAATCGGTTTACCAATCCATATGATCGGTTTACCAATCCCTGCGCTCTGTTTACAAATCCCTGTGATCGGTTTACCAATCCATATGATCGGTTTACCGATCCCTGCGCTCTGTTTACAAATCCCTGTGATCGGTTTACCAATCCATATGATCGGATTACCGATCCCTGCGCTCTGTTTACCAACCCCTGTGATCGGTTTACCAATCCATATTATCGGTTTACCAATCCATGTGCTCGGTTTACCAATCCCTCTGATCGGTTTACCAATCCCTACGCTCGGTTTACCAATCCCTCTGCTCGGTTTACCAATCCCTGTGCTCGGTTTACCAATCCCTGTGATCGGTTTACTAATCCATATGATCGGTTTACCAATCCCTGCGCTCTGTTTACCAACCCCTGTGATTGGTTTACCAATCCATATTATCGGTTTACCAATCCATACGCTCTGTTTACCAATCCCTGTGATCGGTTTACCAATCCATATGATCAGTTTACCAATCACTGCGCTCTGTTTACCAACCCCTGTGATCGGTTTACCAATCCATATGATCAGTTTGCCAATCCATACGCTCTGTTTACCAATCCCTGCGATCGGTTTACCAACCCCTGTGATTGGTTTACCAACCCCTGTGATTGGTTTACCAATCCATACGCTCGGTTTACCAATCTGTGTGCCACACCAGTATTGTTTTCTACCATATGACCGTAGGGGGGGTGGCCTTTATCTGATGGAGGTTTCTGACCCGACGGAGACGTAACACGTCTGTTAATACAGCCACGGTCTGACTCGGCTATTAGAGGGTTCGCAACGTCCTCTGACCTCTGACTGTGATGTCACAACTGCAGAGCCCCTCCCCTTCCTGCTGTATGACCTCTGATGACCTCTGAAGGGATTTTTAACAGTGTTTTTGATTTGTAAAGACTTCATTTGATACCATGATCATTTTGTATTTTTTACAGTTTTTGTATCGTAGCAGTGTTAGCATCAGTGTTTGTAGCACTCACACACGGTTCAGCCAGCGAGCAGCCCACGGCGGCCATGTTGGCGCCAAGCTGTTGCTATAGAAACTAAATATTGTACAACGATGCTGTTGGACGACAGACATTTTGTGTCCTTAAAGGAATTGTTTGATATTTTGAGAGTCAGATGTTCAGATTGATAACAGTGAATATGAAGCCAGCAGCCAGTTAGCTTAGCTTAGCTTAACTTAGCTTAGCTTAGCTTAGTTTAGCTTAGTTTATCAAACACTGTAGTACAGATTCAGCTCCAACATGGCGGCTGTTTTCCTGCAGGCTGAACTGTTTCTGTAGCATTCGGTAGTTTCTCCGTCCTCACAGATGCACTGGAGCCATATGGAGCCGACATGGAGCCAACATGGAGGACATGAATTTGCAGCATTGAAATATTTGACTTTGAAAATCATATAATCTGAATTTATTTTTTCTGAATTCAACTCTTTGAAATTAAAATGTGAAATTTCTTGATTTGCAATTTCAGACGCTGAATTTGAATGTATTTTATTCAATGTTCACAAATTCAGATCCAGGTTAGTTATTTTAGGCGTTGTGTGGCGACGGTGCATCTGTTGTTGTTGTTGTTGTTGTTGTTGTTGTTGTTGTTGTTGTTGTCGTGAAGGTATAAAACTCCTCTTCCAACTTGTTCGAGCTGCATGAATAAAGTGTAAAGAGAAACACGACAGAGTGAGACGTCTGTTTTTATCCATCACTGAAGTTGAAGAGTACTACTAGTATACTTCTTTTACACTTCAAATAAGAGAGTTTCCTTGCAGTTTACTTTTTACGTACTTATCAGAGATATATTATAAAAGTGTACTTGGCTCATACAGAAAACAGAAAAGTTTAAGTATACTTGACTTATACTTGTACCTAATCTTTTGATCAGGATATACTTAAGAAAATGATAAGTTAGTATAGTTGTAGTATAAAAACTATTAAACTAGTTGTTTACTGAGAGTATACTTTAAAGTGTACTAAACTAAAAAGTGGGCTTATTAAGTCCCAAGATGTATTGAAGTAGTACAAGTATAAATCTAGTACATTGATATAAGTATACTTACTACTTAAAGTCTACTTGGGAAATATATACTTGAACTTTACCAAGTATACTTCATAAAATAAACTTGCAGTATACATAATATAATATATAGAATAATATAATATAAATAAACTACATATAGAGTATATTTATAATATTTATATTATTAATCAGATCAGAAATAAAAAATCCAAATTACGAATTTTAAAGATTATAGATTTGTATGTAAATGATATAAATTAATTCCAAATGTTTATTTTATGAAGAAATTGTGTAGAAACAAACGTTCATGTTTGTAAAATCATGATCAGTTTTAATCTGGATAATGTTACTGGTTTCCTTTATTTATTTATCTATCTATCTATACCTATTTATTTATTTATTTCTCTATTATTTATTTCTCTATTTATTTATTCATCTATTTATTGATTGATTGATTGATTGATTGATTTAGACAACAGGATGAAGCAGCTGTACCGATGACATCAGCACCAATAGGGGGAGCAGCTGAGGTCACATGATCAGACAGACACACACACACACACACACACACACACACACACACACACACACACACACACACACACACACACACACACACACACAGGACTAATCAATGAAGTCTGATGAGCTGAGAGGAGCTGCAGCCTGAGGTGAGTCTAAACCTCCTCATTCACTCATTCACTTATTCATTAAAGAACTAATCCATTCATTCATTCATTCACTCATTCAGCTGTGTGTGAACTGAGTAAAGTTTGATCCAGTAACTCTCCGTCTGTTGTTGTTTTATACTTTTGATCACAGTTAAATGTTAATGTTCACCTGTTTCTAGCTCTCTATTCTCTATTCTCTATATTTCTATATTCTCTTTTCTCTATATTTCTATATTCTCTATTTTTTCTATAGTTCTATATTCTGTATATTTCTATATTCTCTATATTCTCTATATTTCTATATTCTCTATACTTCTATATTCTCTATTTTTTCTATAGTTCTATATTCTGTATATTTCTATATTCTCTATATTCTCTATATTTCTATATTCTCTATACTTCTATATTCTCTATTTTTTCTATAGTTCTATATTCTGTTTATTTCTATATTCTCTATATTCTCTATATTTCTATATTCTCTATACTTCTATATTCTCTATATTTCTCTATTCTCTATATTTCTCTATATTTTCATATTCTCTATATTTCTCTCCTCTATATTTCTATATTTAGGGTTATAGCCCAAGGGCTATAACCCTTCTGAGTTTGCGTGAATTTATTATTTATTATTATTATTCGTTGTCTGCCAAAGAAGCGCAATTTGCCGTGAGCTGGAATGAGCGAGAAACATGAAACTTGGCACACTAACTGGAAATGATGTGCAGCTGCTTCTCAAGAACTATGACCCCAATCGACCACATGGTGGCGCTGTAATTAACGCCCAAACATGCGATTTTGGCAAGGCCACGCCCCGCACACCGTAAGTCCGATTGACTTGAAACTTGACACACATATGCAGCTTCGTGTGATCTACAATAAAGCCTCTGGGGCCACTAAAGTCCGCCTGGCAATATTTTCCGCCATATTGGATTTTTTGAAAAACGCATTTTTGACATCTCCTCCTAAACCGTTGGTCCGATTGCTACCAAATTTTCTGCGGATCATTATTGGACTAATGTCATCTAAAGTTGCATAAAGCGTGTTGATACCTCATTGCGTTATGAATCTGTTGACCAACAAACTTTTCAATGGTCGGAGCTTAGCAGGAAATTGGTCATAATTCATGGACCATTAGTCAAATCACCATAAATCTTGGTAGATATCTTCAATACGTGTTTGGGAATGGGCGTACCAAAGCATTGTCCGCTTGACCCATAGGGGGCGCCAAAACTGTCAAAAACTTATATCGCAACATCCGGTGGACAGAATTTTATCAAATTTGGTGCACATACTGTGGGGGCAAGTATTAACCAAGATCTGAAGTGTGATATTGATCGGTGCATGTGGGCGTGGCCTATTTAGCATTTTATGCTAAATTATGCCTTTGCTCAATTTGCTGTGAGCTGGAACAAGCTAGAGACATGAAACTTGGTACCATAACTGTACATGATGTCATAATGCTTCACATAAAATATGAAAACAATTGGCCATATGGTGGCGCTATAAAATATTTCAAGGCCAGCCCCCTCACACCATAAGTCCCATCAATTTGAAATTTGACAGACATGTGCTGCTGATGGTGATCTACAAAAAAGTCTCTTGGACCATGAAAGTCCACCGACTAAATTTTCCGCCATGTTGAATTCTTTGAAAAAGTCATTTTTGACATCTCCTCCTAAACCGTAGGTCTGATTGCTGGCATATTTTCTGCGAATCATTATTGGACCAGGCTCATCAAAAGTTGCATAAAGCTTGTTGATAAGTCATTGTGTTGTGAAGTTATTGACCAATTCATTTTTAAGGGGCGGGCTCAGCACATCAATAGACCTAACTTCCCAAGCCTTTGGCCCATCGTCTCCAAACTTGCAGCATATATTCACAAGAGTAGCTGAAACATCCGCTGAAAGTTTCATTCAAATCGGCCACATGGTGGTGCTGTAATTAACGCCCAAACATGCGATTTTGGAAAGGCCACGCCCCTCAAACCGTAAGTCCGATTGACTTGAAATGTTACACATATGTGCAACTCCGTGTGATCTACAATAAAGCCTCTTGGACCTCCAAAGTGCACCTGGAAATATTTTCCGCCGTATTGGATTTTTTGAAAAACACATTTTTGACATCTCCTCCTAAGCCGTTGGTCTGATTGCTACCAAATTTTCAATGGATCATTATTGGAGTAATGTTATCTAAAGTTGCATAAAGCGTGTTAATACCTCATTGTGTTATGAATCTGTTGACCAATGAACTTTAAGAGGGCAGGGCTCAGCACATCAGTAGACCTAACTTCACAAGCCCATCGTCTCCAAACTTGCAGCATATGTTCACAAGAGTAGCTGAAACATCCGCTGGAAGTTTCATTCAAATCAGCGACTAGGGGCGCGCTTTGAGCGCGAAAGGCTATAACCCGCGAAATGCCGCTTGCGGCTTTAATTATTATTATTCGTTGTCTGCCAAAGAAGCGCAATTTGCCGTGAGCTGGAATGAGCGAGAAACATGAAACTTGGCAGACTAACTGGAAATGATGTGCAGCTGCTTCTCAAGAACTATGACCCCAATCGACCACATGGTGGCGCTGTAATTAACGCCCAAACATGCGATTTTGGCAAGGCCACGCCCCGCACACCGTAAGTCCGATTGACTTGAAACTTGACACACATGTGCAGCTTCGTGTGATCTACAATAAAGCCTCTGGGGCCACTAAAGTCCGCCTGGCAATATTTTCCGCCATATTGGATTTTTTGAAAAACGCATTTTTGACATCTCCTCCTAAACCGTTGGTCCGATTGCTACCAAATTTTCTGCGGATCATCATTGGACTAATGTTATCTAAAGTTGCATAAAGCGTGTTGCTACCTCATTGCGTTATGAATCTGTTGACCAACAAACTTTTCAATGGTCGGAGCTTAGCAGGAAATTGGCCATAATTCATTGACCATTAGACCAATCATCATAAATCTTGGTAGATATCTTCAATACGTGTTTGGGAATAGGCGTACCAAAGCATTTTCCTCTTGACCCATAGGGGGCGCCACAAATATCAGAAACTTGTATCGCAAGATCCGGTGGACAGAATTTTATCAAATTTGGTGCACATACTCTGGGGGCAAGTATTAACACAGATGTGAAGTGTCATATTGATCGGTGAATGTGGGCGTGGCCTATTTAGCATTTTATGCTAAATTATGCCTTTGCTCAATTTGCTGTGAGCTGGAATGAGCTAGAGACATGAGACTTGGTACCATAACTGTACATGATGTCATAATGCTTCACATAAAATATGAAAACAATTGGCCATATGGTGGCGCTATAAAATATTTCAAGGCCAGCCCCCTCACACCATAAGTCCCATCAATTTGAAATTTGACAGACATGTGCTGCTGATGGTGATCTACAAAAAAGTCTCTTGGACCATGAAAGTCCACCGACTAAATTTTCCGCCATGTTGAATTCTTTGAAAAAGTCATTTTTGACATCTCCTCCTAAACCGTAGGTCTGATTGCTGGCATATTTTCTGCGAATCATTATTGGACCAGGCTCATCAAAAGTTGCATAAAGCTTGTTGATATGTCATTGTGTTGTGAAGTTATTGACCAATTCATTTTTAAGGGGCGGGCTCAGCACATCAATAGACCTAACTTCCCAAGCCTTTGGCCCATCGTCTCCAAACTTGCAGCATACATTCACAAGAGTAGCTGAAACATCCGCTGAAAGTTTCATTCAAATCAGCGACTAGGGGCGCGCTTTGAGCGCGAAAGGCTATAACCTGCGAAATGCCGCTTGCGGCTTTAATTATTATTATTATTCGTTGTCTGCCAAAGAAGCGCAATTTGCCGTGAGCTGGAATGAGCGAGAAACATGAAACTTGGCACACTAACTGGAAATGATGTGCAGCTGCTTCTCAAGAACTATGACCCCAATCGACCACATGGTGGCGCTGTAATTAACGCCCAAACATGCAATTTTGGCAAGGCCACGCCCCGCACACCGTAAGTCCGATTGACTTGAAACTTGACACACATGTGCAGCTCCGTGTGATCTGCAATAAAGCCTCTGGGGCCACTAAAGTCCGCCTGGCAATATTTTCCGCCATATTGGATTTTTTGAAAAACACATTTTTGAGGTCTCCTCCTAAACCGTTGGTCCGATTGCTACCAAATTTTCTGCGGATCATTATTGGACTAATGTCATCTAAAGTTGCATAAAGCGTGTTGATACCTCATTGCGTTATGAATCTGTTGACCAACAAACTTTTCAATGGTCGGAGCTTAGCAGGAAATTGGTCATAATTCATGGACCATTAGTCAAATCACCATAAATCTTGGTAGATATCTTCAATACGTGTTTGGGAATGGGCGTACCAAAGCATTGTCCGCTTGACCCATAGGGGGCGCCAAAACTGTCAAAAACTTATATCGCAACATCCGGTGGACAGAATTTTATCAAATTTGGTGCACATATTGTGGGGGCAAGTATTAACCAAGATCTGAAGTGTGATATTGATCGGTGCATGGGCGTGGCCTATTTAGCATTTTATGCTAAATTATGCCTTTGCTCAATTTGCTGTGAGCTGGAATAAGCTAGAGACATGAGACTTGGTACCATAACTGTACATGATGTCATAATGCTTCACATAAAATATGAAAACAATTGGCCATATGGTGGCGCTATAAAATATTTCAAGGCCAGCCCCCTCACACCATAAGTCCCATCAATTTGAAATTTGACAGACATGTGCTGCTGATGGTGATCTACAAAAAAGTCTCTTGGACCATGAAAGTCCACCAACTAAATTTTCCGCCATGTTGAATTCTTTGAAAAAGTCATTTTTGACATCTCCTCCTAAACCGTAGGTCTGATTGCTGGCATATTTTCTGCGAATCATTATTGGACCAGGCTCATCAAAAGTTGCATAAAGCTTGTTGATATGTCATTGTGTTGTGAAGTTATTGACCAATTCATTTTTAAGGGGCGGGCTCAGCACATCAATAGACCTAACTTCCCAAGCCTTTGGCCCATCGTCTCCAAACTTGCAGCATACATTCACAAGAGTAGCTGAAACATCCGCTGAAAGTTTCATTCAAATCAGCGACTAGGGGCGCGCTTTGAGCGCGAAAGGCTATAACCTGCGAAATGCCGCTTGCGGCTTTAATCTCTATATTTCTGTATTCTCTATACTTCTATATTCTCTATATTTCTCTATTCTCTATATTTCTCTATTTTCATATTCTCTATATTTCTCTATTTTCTATATTTCTATATTTTCTATATTCTCTATTTTTTCTATAGTTCTATATTCTGTATATTCTGTGTACTTCTATATTGTTTATATTTCTATATTAGACGGAGGTGGTTCTGGTTGTTGTTGTGACTGACAGGAAGGAGGAACTGGGTCTGAGTTCCTTCAGGAGGTTTCAGGTGTTGAACCTCCTGAAGAAAGTTAGGCTGAGTTGGTTTCAGGTGTTGAACCGTGGTCAGAGGTCAGAGGTCAGAGATCAGAGGTCAGAGGTCGCAGGTCAGTTCAGCTGAACACTTTTTGCATTGTGTGATATTAAAAGTGTTTAACTTGGTGAACCTGCAGGAAGTCTGGACCAGACTACCAGAATAAGAGCCCGGCGGCGGGGGGGTCCTAGAGAAGGCTGATGGGGGAGTCTCGGCTCATCGTGGAGGAGCTGCTGGCTCTCTGTCTCCAGAGGATCACCATGGAGGAGGACACTGTGGACAGCGAGCGGGGTGAGACGTCCTCACTGATCCAGGATCACTTTACAGGTTATTCAGACAGAGACGGACTGAAAGACCATCTTTACCCTCACACTGTCTCCTCAGACTGAGGACAGAGACAGACAGAAAGACCATCTCTACCCTCACACTGTCTCCTCAGACTGAGGATGTAGACTGAGATTTGTCCTTCTGTCCTCTCAGAGTTCGTTCAGGTGGTGAAGAACTTCGAGGCGGTGAGGAAGCGCTGGCTTCACGCCGAGCTGGAGCTGAAGAAGTACAAGGAGCTGCTGGTGAAGTCGGACGTGTCCAAAGCTGCTCTGGAGGTCAAACTGAAGCACGCTCGCAACCAGCTGGACGTGGAGATGAAGAAACGCTACAAGATCGAAGGCGACTACCAGTACCTGGTGAGTCCCAATGCCGAGGAGACTACCGGTACCTGGTGAGTCCCAATGCCGAGGGGACTACCGGTACCTGGTGAGTCCCAA
>CM025842.1:454263-518374 GCA_014673565.1 Sebastes schlegelii | reverse complement strand
ACATGATGAAGCGTTTATGAATAATGTTGTGTACACATGTGGAAGGATCAGAGTACTTCAAATGACATTTGGTACTCGTTAAAGTACCATTGTTGTAGGATTTAGTACTAGTCGATGGGTTGTAGTACCATTGTTGTAACACTCAGTACTACTTCAGTTGAAGTACACTAGGTGCAGGATTTAGTAAATAATTGTAAGGCTTAGTAGTACTGGTAGGGTTGTAGTACCATTATTGTAGGATTAAGTATTAGATTTAGGGTTTAATACTAGTTGAAGTACTACTGGTGTTAGTTGTAGGATAAAGTACTTTTTGTAGCCTTGTATTATCAGTGCTGTAACATTCAGTACTAGTCAAAGTCAATTATAGTAGGGTTTAGTACTTGCAAGATTGTAGTACTTGTATGGTTGTAGTACCATTGTTTAGTAGGGCAGGGTAAGCTGGGTTTAGTAGTATTTGTAGAGTTGTACTACCATTGTAGCAGGGTTTAGTACTACATGAAGTACCATGGTTTTAGAATTTAGTACTAGCTGGATGGTTGTTGAAGGGTTTGATACTAGTAAAAGTACAATTACTGGAATATTTAGTACTTGTTGTCAGGGTTATAACTAGAGGTTGAGTTGTAGGGTTCAGTAGTAGTTGAAGTACTGCTGTTATAGGGTGTAGTACTAGGTCTAAGGTTGTTGTAGGGTTCAGTAGTAGTTGAAGTACTACTGTCATAGGGTTTGTAAGGGTTGGGCAGTATCTTGTAGCAGTATCTTGTTGCAGTATGTTGTAGTAGTATCTTGTAGTACTGGCGACTCTTCAACATGGTTCTTGTGGTTTTACGATAACGAAGTGATGTTGGAGCGTCCACCAGGCGGCGCCACGATCTTCTGAGTGGAGCGGCGAGGGATGTGGTCGTCGATCTGACTTCCTGGACAAAAGAAGAAGAACGTGGTCTGAGTATATGAGTATATGGATACTAATATGAATATGAATATTTAACTGCAGTACTCAGCTGCTGCTAGTATAAACTGGTCTAAACTGTTTACCCAGAATGCAACTCAGAGTCAATCACCTATACCTAATCAGATAATTGATCAGAACACTGCAGATACATACACAGATACGTGTGTGTGTTGTGTGTGTGTGTGTGTGTGTGTGTGTGTTCGTGCGTGTGTGTTCGTGCGTGTGTGTTCGTGCGTGTGTGTTCGTGCGTGTGTGTGTTCACTACCTGCCAGGGTGAATCCTGATTGGTGGAGGTTCCGGAGGCTGATCTGGGTTTTGGGGCAGGGGGTCCCCCTGGTGGTCGGAGTGGGCAGGACCGATTTACTCATACTGATGACATCATGGACCGGACCGTCGTAGTTTCCACGGGGGACGCCGCGAGCCTCCGCCATCTGAGACCAGGAGACAAGATGTCTGTCAGTGATGGACCGGTCAGTTAACTGATCGGTTCCTGACGGACCGGTCCGTTAACTGATCGGTTCCTGATGGACTGGTCCGTTAACTGATCAGTTCAACCAACTAGCCAACTAGTTCAAATAGTTAACCAACCAGACAGGCTGAACCAGCCTCCACCTGTTAACATCTTCTAGTAAGTAAAGGGTTAACTAGTTGGTCGGTTGGTTAACTAGGTTACCCGATCCTATCTCAGACAGACAGCTGGTTATCTGGCTAACCTGTTGGTCAGGCAGTAAACTAGTTAACCAGTTGGTTGTGTGGTTAACTAGTTCCCTGGTAGGTTACCTCGCTGCAGGCTTCTGTCAGAGCTTTAGATTAACCACTAGTTAACTAGTTGGTTAGTTACCTTGCTGCGGGCTCTGATCCTCTTGTAGACGGCGTCGGGGAACGCCTTTCTGGGGACAAAGCGTCCTGAACCTTCCATCACGTCCAGTTTTCCGTCCTCCAGAACGACCCGACCGCCGGAGATCACCACCGACGCCACGCCTCGAAACTCCAGACCCTCCAGGATGTTCACCTCCACCGTCTGGAGGAGGAGGAGAGAGGGGGAGAGAGAGGATAAAGAGAGGAGGAGGAGAGGAGGAAGAGGAGGATGAGAGGAGGAGGAGGAGAGAGAGAGGATGAGGAGAGAGAGAGGAGGAGGAGGAGAGAGAAGAGGAGGAGGAGAGAGAAAGGATAGAGAGAGGAGGAGAGGAGGAAGAGGAGTAGAGAGGAGGAAGAGGAGAGAGAGGATAAGGAGAGAGAGAGTAGGAGGAGAGAGAGGAGGAGGAGGAGAGAGGAGGAGGAGAGAGAGGATGAGGAGAGAGAGAGGAGGAGGAGAGAGAGGAGGAGAGGAGGAGGAGGAGAGAGAGGATAGAGAGGAGGAGGAGGAGGAGAGGAGGAGGAGGAGAGAGAGGATGAGGAGAGAGAGAGGAGGAGGAGGAGAGAGAGGAGGAGAGGAGGAGAGAGAGAGAGGATGAGGAGAGAGAGAGAGAGAGAGAGGAGGAGAGGAGGAGGAGGAGAGAGAGGAGGAGGAACAGAGAGAGGAGGAGAGAGAGGATGAGGAGAGAGAGGATAGAGAGGAGGAGGAGGAGAGGAGGAGGAGAGAAGAAGGAGGATGAAAGAGAGGAGAGAGAGAGGAGGAGAGAGAGAGGAGGAAGAGGAGGAGGGTCACCTCATCATGATGATTGATTACTGATTACTGATTACTGATGATTGATGATTGATGATTGGTTATTGATTATTGATTTGTTACCAGGTTGTGAGTCTTTGCAGAAACAGTTCGTGTCTCCTTCGGATTCCAGACGACGATGTCAGCATCAGATCCGACGGCGATCCTCCCTGAAGACAGACGGACGGACGCGTCACATATTGAGCTTCATCTTCTGAAACAAATATCAGCTGATCTGAACAGAACGAGGAACCTCCTGAGACCTTCAACTAGAACCTCATCTTCAGTGATCTGAAAAATCAGTGTTACACTTCAGTTACCACCTTGTCCTGAATCCAACAGAGAGGAACCTGAACCCAACCTGTCCTCAACCTGTCCTCAACCTGTCCCAACCTGTCCCCAACCTGTCCTCAACCTGTCCTCTGTTATACTAAGTGTCAGTAGATGTCCTCAATCTGTCCTCAACCTGTCCTCTGTTATACTAAGTGTCAGTAGATGTCCTCAACCTGTCCTCAACCTGTCCTCTGTTATACTAAGTGTCAGTAGATGTCCTCAACCTGTCCTCAACCTGTCCTCTGTTATACTGAGTGCCAGTAGATGTAGTGCAGCACCATCAGTGTGTCTGTCACCTCCACAGAGCAACGTTTCCTGACGGATGTGATACCTTTTCGTGGGTACATGTTGAAGAGTTTAGCAGCGTTGGTGCTTGTTACAGCAACAAACTCGTTCTCGTCCATCTTCCCCGTAGACTGCAGAGACAGAAGGCCAAAAATCAGACACTGAATTTTATAATGACAGTGACAAAGAACCCTTATCTTAATGTGGAACCAATCCCCTTAATGAAGACTAAACTGATATCTGTCCGGGGTATCCAACCGTTGCATATTGGGGGGCATGTTTTGGCGTTGGCTGCAGGATATTTTTACAGCTGAATAATTTGGCGTTGGCTGCAGGATATTTTTACAGCTGAATAATTTGGCGTTGGCTGCAGGATATCTTTACAGCTGAATAATTTGGCGTTGGCTGCAGGATATCTTTACAGCTGAATAATTTGGCGTTGGCTACAGGATATTTTTACAGCTGAATAATTTGGCGTTGGCTGCAGGATATTTTTACAGCTGAATAATTTGGCGTTGGCTGCAGGATATTTTTACAGCTGAATAATTTGGCGTTGGCTACAGGATATTTTTACAGCTGAATTATTTGGCATTGGCTGCAGGATATTTTTACAGCTGAATAAATCCTTCAGTCTGTTTCAAACAAAGTGATCAGTCTCCACGTGAATAACAGAGTGCAGCATTATGAATGTCTTCCAGGTGTGATGACGTGGAGACTACCTATCTTACCACAGCTCTATCCCACACCACGGACATCCTCTCCTCGATCCCATTGGTTCCCTCTGGGATCAGAGTGAAGTCATCTTTACCGACGGCTTTCTGGGCCGTGGAGAAGCTGGCCTGAGCGCTGGATGTCACCTGGAGGTCTCCACTGGACAAAACACACATGACAAGCACCTGTCAGGTTCACCTGAATCACCTGGATCACCTGGTTCACCTGGATCACCTGGATCACCTGGTTCACCTGGTTCACCTGGTTCACCTGGATCACCTAGACCGCTGAGGTGGAAGGTGAGGTTGCATTAATGCTAACCATGCTAACAGAGAGGTAGAGTCATACTAACCATGCTAACAGAGAGGTAGAGTCATACTAACCATGCTAACAGACAGGTAGAGTCATACTAACCATGCTAACAGAGAGGTAGAGTCATACTAACCATGCTAACAGACAGGTAGAGTCATACTAACCATGCTAACAGACAGGTAGAGTCATACTAACCATGCTAACAGGGAGGTTAGGTACTGTGGAGTTGAGGGATCACGGTTGAGAGGCGGGCTCATGACAAAGGCGGCAGCTGTGGCCCAGTCTTTGGACCAATAGTGAGAGCCGTCAGTGGCCAGGCTGGCTGTGATTGGCTCCCCGTACACCACGATACCTGAGGACAGAGACAGGAGCATGTTGAACCTGATGTGGATTAAAGGGGGTGATGAAGAACACATGAGGATGATGATGTCACCTTTCTTCCTGGCTTTGGCGATGACATCAGCGGCAGATTTGCTCATAACCTTGGTAACGTACAGCGGACAGTTGGCCTGCTTGGCGATGGTGACGGCCCGATACACCGCCTCCGTCTCCACCTGACACACAACATGACAACACGTCATCATCATCATCACTACCATCAGTAACACTTGTTACAGGTTACAGGTGTGTGATAGGTGTAATTACAGGTGTAATTACAGGTGTTATTACAGGTGTGTGTGACAGGTGTAATTACAGGTGTGTGACAGGTGTGTGACAGGTGTAATTATAGGTGTAATTACAGGTGTGTGTGTGTGTGTGTGTGTGTGTGTGTGTGTGACAGGTGTTATTACAGGTGTAATTACAGGTGTGTGACAGGTGTAATTACATTTGTGATTACAGGTGTGTGTGACAGGTGTTATTACAGGTGTAATTACAGGTGTATTACAGGTGTGTGACAGGTGTAATTACAGGTGTGTGACAGGTGTAATTGCAGGTGTGTGACAGGTGTAATTATAGGTGTGTGAAAGGGTGTAATTACAGGTGTGTGACAGGTGTAATTACAGGTGTAATTACAGATGTGAGTACCTCTTCAGGGTGAGATAAAACGTGTCCTTCAGGTCCAGTGATGCCGAGAGAGAGAAGCTTCTTCTGTTCCTGAAACACGAACCAGTTTGAGTTCTCCGTTAGAATCAGACCAGAACTGAACCTTCAGCTGACATCTGTTCTTTAATTTACACTCAGGTATGTTACCTCATCAATGATGTCACCATTCTCAGCGTGCACCTGTGCGATGGCTCCAAGATCCCGGAGGACCCCGAACGCCTCGTAGAGCTGAAACAGAAAGCAGATTTAGTTCAGTGAAGAGAAAACACTGACGTCTACTAAACCGAACCAACCTGAGCAACAACCACACAGTGGAGCTCACCTGAGAGTGTAGCTCACCTGAGAGTCGGAGCTCTGGTATTTGTCTTTGTAGGACATGAAGAACAGGAAGGAGTTCACACCTGGAACATCAATATTACACTTAATACATAGTTCAGTTCAGGGACGTTAGAGTCTTTAGAGTCTTCAGAGTCTTCAGTGTTCAGTCTTTAGAGTCTTCAGAGTTGTTAGAGTCGTTAGAGATTTCAGAGTCTTTAGAGTCTTCAGAGTCTTCAGTCTTTAGAGTCTTCAGAGTCTTCAGTCTTTAGAGTCTTCGGTCTTTAGAGTCTTCAGAGTTTTTAGAGTCTTTAGAGTCGTTAGAGTCTTTATAGTCTTCAGTCGTTAGAGTCGTTAGAGTCTTTATAGTCTTCAGTCGTTAGAGTCGTTAGAGACTTCAGAGTCTTTAGAGTCTTCAGAGTCTTCAGTCTTTAGAGTCATTAGAGTCGTGAGAGTCTTTATAGTCTTCAGATTCTTTAGAGTCTTCAGAGTCTTTAGAGTATTTAGTGTATTTAGTGTATTTAGAGTCGTTAGAGTCTTTAGAGTCTTCAGAGTCGTTAGAGTCTTCAGAGTCGTTAGTCTTTAGAGTCTTCAGAGTCGTTAGTCTTTATAATCTTCAGAGTCGTTAGAGTCGTTAGAGTCTTCAGAGTCTTTATAGTCTTTAGAGTATTCAGAGTCTTTAGAGTCAGAGTCTTCAGAGTCGTTGGAGTTGTTAGAGTCTTTAGAGTCTTTAGAGTCTTCAGAGTCTTCAGAGTCGTTAGAGTTGTCAGTCTTCAGAGTCTTCAGAGTCGTTAGTCTTTAGAGTCTTCAGAGTCTGTAGTCATTAGAGTCTTTAGAGTCTTTAGAGTCTTCAGTCTTTAGAGTCTTCAGTGTTCAGTCTTTAGAGTCTTCAGAGTTGTTAGAGTCGTTAGAGATTTCAGTCTTTAGAATCTTCAGTCTTCAGTCTTTAGAATCTTCAGTCTTCAGAGTCTTTAGAGTCTTCAGAGTCGTTAGAGTCTTTAGAGTCTTCAGAGTCGTTAGTCTTTAGAGTCTTCAGAGTCGTTAGTCTTTATAATCTTCAGAGTCGTTAGAGTCGTTAGAGTCTTCAGAGTCTTTAGAGTCTTTATAGTCTTTAGAGTATTCAGAGTCTTCAGAGTCTTTAGAGTCAGAGTCTTCAGAGTCGTTGGAGTTGTCAGAGTCTTTAGAGTCTTTAGAGTCTTCAGAGTCTTCAGAGTCGTTAGAGTTGTTAGAGTCTTTAGAGTCTTCAGAGTCTTCAGAGTCGTTAGAGTTGTCAGTCTTCAGAGTCTTCAGAGTCGTTAGTCTTTAGAGTCTTCAGAGTCTGTAGTCATTAGAGTCTTTAGAGTCTTGAGTGTTCAGTCTTTAGAGTCTTCAGAGTTGTTAGAGTCGTTAGAGATTTCAGTCTTTAGAATCTTCAGTCTTCAGTCTTTAGAGTCTTTAGAGTCTTCAGTCTTTAGAGTCTTCAGTCTTTAGAGTCTTCAGAGTCTTTAGAGTCTTTAGAGTCGTTAAGAGTCTTTATAGTCTTCAGAGTCGTTAGAGTCGTTAGAGACTTCAGAGTCTTTATAGTCTTCAGAGTCGTTAGAGTCGTTAGAGATTTCAGAGTCTTTAGAGTCTTCAGAGTCTTCAGTCTTTAGAGTCGTTAGAGTCTTGAGTCTTCAGAGTCTTTAGAGTCGTGAGTCTTTATAGTCTTCAGATTCTTTAGTCTTCAGAGTCTTTACAGTCGTTAGAGTCTTCAGAGTCTTTAGAGTCTTTAGAGTCGTTAGAGTCTTTATAGTCTTCAGAGTCGTTAGAGTCGTTAGAGACTTCAGAGTCTTTAGAGTCTTCAGAGTCTTCAGTCTTTAGAGTCGTTAGAGTCTTGAGTCTTCAGTCTTCAGAGTCTTTAGAGTCTTTAGTCTTTATAGTCTTTAGAGTATTCAGAGTCTTCAGAATCGTTAGAGTTGTCAGAGTCTTTAGAGTCTTCAGAGTCTTCAGAGTTGTTAGAGTCTTTAGAGTCTTTATAGTCTTTAGAGTCTTCAGAGTCGTTGGAGTTGTCAGAGTCTTCAGAGTCTTCAGAGTCGTTAGAGTCTTTATAGTCTTTAGAGTATTCAGAGTCTTCAGAATCGTTAGAGTTGTCAGTCTTCAGAGTCTTTAGAGTCAGAGTCTTCAGAGTCTTTAGAGTCGTTAGAGTCTTCAGAGTCGTTGGAGTTGTCAGAGTCTTTAGAGTCTTTAGAGTCTTCAGAGTCTTCAGAGTCGTTAGAGTTGTTAGTCTTTAGAGTCGTTAGAGTCTTCAGAGTCTTCAGAGTCTTCAGAGTCGTTAGAGTCTTTAGAGTCTGTAGTCATTAGAGTCTTTAGAGTCTTCAGAGTCTTTAGAGTCTTCAGAATCGTTAGAGTCTTTAGAGTCTGTAGTCATTAGAGTCTTTATAGTCTTCAGAGTCGTTAGAGTCGTTAGAGACTTGAGTCTTTATAGTCTTCAGAGTCGTTAAGAGTCGTTAGAGACTTCAGAGTCTTTAGAGTCTTTAGAGTCTTCAGTCTTTAGAGTCGTTAGAGTCTTGAGTCTTCAGAGTCTTTAGAGTCGTGAGTCTTTATAGTCTTCAGATTCTTTAGTCTTCAGAGTCTTTACAGTCGTTAGAGTCTTCAGAGTCTTTAGAGTCTTTAGAGTCGTTAGAGTCTTTATAGTCGTTAGAGTCGTTAGACTTCAGAGTCTTTAGAGTCTTCAGAGTCTTCAGTCTTTAGAGTCGTTAGTCTTGAGTCTTCAGTCTTCAGAGTCTTTAGAGTCGTGAGTCTTTATAGTCTTCAGATTCTTTAGTCTTCAGAGTCTTTACAGTCGTTATAGTCTTCAGAGTCTTTAGAGTCGTTAGAGATTTCAGTCTTTAGAATCTTCAGTCTTCAGTCTTTAGTCTTTAGAGTCTTCAGTCTTTAGAGTCTTCAGTCTTTAGAGTCTTCAGAGTCTTTAGAGTCTTTAGAGTCGTTATAGTCTTCAGAGTCGTTAGAGTCGTTAGAGACTTGAGTCTTTATAGTCTTCAGAGTCGTTAAGAGTCGTTAGAGACTTCAGAGTCTTTAGAGTCTTTAGAGTCTTCAGTCTTTAGAGTCGTTAGAGTCTTGAGTCTTCAGAGTCTTTAGAGTCGTGAGTCTTTATAGTCTTCAGATTCTTTAGTCTTCAGAGTCTTTACAGTCGTTAGAGTCTTCAGAGTCTTTAGAGTCTTTAGAGTCGTTAGAGTCTTTATAGTCGTTAGAGTCGTTAGACTTCAGAGTCTTTAGAGTCTTCAGAGTCTTCAGTCTTTAGAGTCGTTAGTCTTGAGTCTTCAGTCTTCAGAGTCTTTAGAGTCGTGAGTCTTTATAGTCTTCAGATTCTTTAGTCTTCAGAGTCTTTACAGTCGTTATAGTCTTCAGAGTCTTTAGAGTCGTTAGAGATTTCAGTCTTTAGAATCTTCAGTCTTCAGTCTTTAGTCTTCAGATTCTTTAGTCTTCAGAGTCTTTACAGTCGTTATAGTCTTCAGAGTCTTTAGAGTCTTCAGAGTCTTCAGAGTCGTTAGAGTCTTTAGAGTCTTTATAGTCTTTAGAGTATTCAGAGTCTTCAGAATCGTTAGAGTTGTCAGAGTCTTCAGAGTCTTTAGAGTCTTTAGAGTCGTTGGAGTTGTCAGAGTCTTCAGAGTCTTCAGAGTCGTTAGAGTCTTTATAGTCTTTAGAGTATTCAGAGTCTTCAGAATCGTTAGAGTTGTCAGTCTTCAGAGTCTTTAGAGTCAGAGTCTTCAGAGTCTTTAGAGTCGTTAGAGTCTTCAGAGTCGTTGGAGTTGTCAGAGTCGTTAGAGTCTTTAGAGTCTTCAGAGTCTTCAGAGTCTTCAGAGTCGTTAGAGTCTTTAGAGTCTTTAGTAGCGATCAGTGGACCGTCTTCTCACCTTGGTCTTTGACGAGCGTCTCCATCTCTTCGTAGAGTCCTTCATGCCAGCGAGTGATGTCCATGTGGAGCGAGAAGTCGCAGCACGCCGCCTGCTCCGCCGTCTCCCTCCACTGATCAAACGCCGTCAGTAAACTAGTCCCCGCCTCCACCAGGACGTGGTCCACTGGAAACACAACCGCCACCGATCAGTACTGATAGGTTATTGATTGATGAGTACTGATAGGTTATTGATTGATGAGTATTGATAGGTTATTGATAGATGAGTATTGATAGGTTATTGATTGGTGGTTATCTGACTGATGGTGGTGGTTCCCCCGGACACGGCGGCTCTGGTTCCGTGGTAGAAGCCGTCGGTGGGGTTCATGCCTTTCTGCGGAGCGTGCAGGTTGGTGTTGGCGTCGACTCCCCCAGGGATCACCAGCTGACCGTACGCGTCCACCGTCTTCACGCCCGGCGGGACGATCAGGTTCTCACCGATCTGTCTGATCAGGAAACACAACAGGAAATCTGATGATGTCACAGACAGCTACCACCCACAACTCACCTGGAGGTCACCTGGAGGTCAGGATATCAGGTGGTGGTCAGGTGAAGGTCAGGTGGAGGTCGGTTGGAGGTCAGGTGGTCAGGTGGAGGTCAGGTGGTCAGCTGGAGGTCAAGTGGTCAGCTGGAGGTCAGGTGGAGGTCAGCTGGAGGTCAGGTGGTCAGCTGGAGGTCAGGTGGAGGTCAGGTGGTCAGCTGGAGGTCAGGTGGAGGTCAGGTGGTCAGGTGGAGGTCAGGTGGTCAGGTGAAGGTCAGATGGTCAGGTGGAGGTCGGGTGGAGGTCAGGTAGAGGTCAGGTGGTCAGGTAGAGATCAGGTGGAGGTTGGGTGGAGGTCAAATGGTCAGGTGGAGGTCGGGTGGAGGTCAGGTAGAGGTCAGGTGGTCAGGTAGAGATCAGGTGGCGGTCAGGTGGAGGTCAGGTGGTCAGGTAGAGATCAGGTGGAGGACACGTGGTCAGGTGGTCAGGTGGAGGTCGGGTGGTCAGGTAGAGATCAGGTGGAGGACACGTGGTCAGGTGGTCAGGTGGAGGACACGTGGTCAGGTGGTCAGGTGGAGGTCGGGTGGTCAGGTAGAGATCAGGTGGAGGACACGTGGTCAGGTGGTCAGGTAGAGATCAGGTGGAGGTTGGGTGGAGGTCAGATGGTCAGTTGGAGGTTGGGTGGAGGTCAAGTGGTGGTCAGGTGGTCAGGTGGAGGTTAAGCGGAGGTCATAACTACTAATAATCAATATCAATGCGTTTACTTGACGGTCCCGTCCTCCACGTAGACGTCGGCGTAGAACGACTGGTCGTCATTGACGATCTTTCCTCCTTTGATGATGAGACGGTCGCCCTGGAAACAGACAGAGAGCATGCTGGGTAAAATGGGAGGAGGCCAGCAGGAAGTCAAAGACATCCGATGAACACAGCGGCGTTTCTTTATTTCACGTGTTTCAGGTTCAGGTTCAGTGGGACGTCAGAAAACATTACTTTATATATAAATATAAATATATAAATATATGTAAATAAATAAAGGTATTTATATGTACTCTGACTTTCAGCCACGCCCACCGTGATGACGTCACACAGGTGATTATTGATTGACAGGAAGTGTTTTAACAGTAATATGATGAAGTCAGAACGAGGCAGAGCTTAAATGTCCCACTCTCCCTGAACGCACCTTGTGATCATTAAATATTATTAATAATCTAATCAATAATGTCATTTATTGATCTCTCAGCATCACCGCCTCTTTAGAACCGAGCCGGACGGACCGGACCGGGCGGGTCTCCAGAGCAGGTACCGGTCTGGATCAGTGTGTCTGCAGCATCCTCTCCTCCTCACCCTAACCCAGCATCAGCATCAGCACCAGACCCGGTACCCCGGCTCGGCTCGGTCCGGCTCGCCTCGGCTCTGGACCTACCGCGGGTCTCGCGCTGTTCTTCTTAGTCTGGAACGCCATCCTGATCGATCTATCGGCTGATTGATCCGCTCACACGCACACGCACACTCAGCTATTGTTGCTCCCTCAGCTCTGACGTCACGCTGCCTACAACACACACACACAAGGCTTCCGGTGCGGAGCTTCAAAATAAAGTCCCGTAGACGAGAAATATCTTTATTTTAATATTAAATTTAACATTTAGGTCCAAATCAAGTTCTGAGAAAGAAAGAAGGAGCTAGTTCTACTTACAATGCAGTAGATATATATACTATATATTTATATATGTATACTGATACAGTATACATATATAAGAATACAGTATACTGTGTATATATACATACTGTATATATACATATATACAGTATGTATATATGTTTATATATAAACAATATATACATATAGAGTATATATACAATATACATATATACAGTATATATATACACAGTATACTGTATTTACATATGTATACTGTACCAGTATACATATAAATATATAATATATACAATATATGTATATATATACTCTATATGTATATATATATACAGTATATATAGAGTATATATATACATATTCCGATGTGTGATTGTATGAACTGCACATGCTTTTATTTTGAAAGATGACCCCGGAAGTACTTTATGTGCTGGTTGCTGATTGGCTCTCGGTGTGGAGGAGACTCCCCCCACCCCGTGGAAGCAGCTGCTTCCTCATTGGATTGATTGATTGATTGATTGATTGATTGATTGATTGATTGATTGATTGATTGATTGATTGATTGATTGATTGATTGATTGATTGATTGATTGATTGACGTCATCACTGATTAATTGATTATTTGTGTCTGAATTTAGTTTAGCTTTAGTTTCGTTTAGTTTTTGCAGTACAAGTACCAATAAAACACAGTACAAATACTTCTACTGCAGGCTGATGTCATCTTGCAATAAATATTTTATCATTTCATTTATCATAATACTATTACTACTGCTGATACTAATAGATAATAATAATATGAAATAATAAATAATAATAATATGATAATAATACAATGATATACTAATAATATAATAATAATTATAATATAATGATAATAATAATAATACATAATAATGATAATGACTCCTAATATAATGGATAATAATTCTATAATGATTACTATATAATGATAATAATAATAATAATAATGATAATAATAATAATAATAATAATAATAATAATAATAATAATAATAATGATAATAATAATAATTAAAGCTGCAAGCAGCGATGATCGGGCCCTCGCCCATGCGCGCACGTCGGGGGAACGCCCACGTACATGTCTTCAGGGCAAGACTCTTATAAAACATGTCAAATTTGGGGAAGATTGGACAATGTATAGTCAATTTACAACAACTTCCTGTTTCCTGTAGGGGGCGCTATGACTATCACGCATAATACCACATATATGTCTTCAGGCCTAGTCCATTATCCAGCTTGTGAAGTTTGGAGCAGATTGGACTATGTAAAGTCAAGTAACAACAGCCTCCTGTTTTTTGGCAAAGAAGCTTTTTCGCCGCCACGCCACGGTCACATGGTTCGATAACTTTTTGATCTTTGAGTAACTTTTCATCCCAAAGGTCTTAAGATACTACTGACCAAATTTGAAGTTGATCGGGTTAAATCTCTAGGAGGAGTTCGTTAAAGTACAGCGCCTGGATATGGAGAAAAACGCCATAAAATCCAATATGGCCGACTTCCGGTTGGGTTTACGGTATACCTCCAAGAGGGTTTTATTTACGTCTCGTCATGGTACATATACCTACCAAATTTCGTAAATTTAGGAGAAACGTGTCGTCGGGGCTATTCAATAGGGGGCGCTAGCGAGCCAATTTGCCACACCCGAGCCCGAAACCCATATCAGATATTTATTTCACGCACGTCTGACACGTGTGCAAAATTTCAAAAAAAGCTCATTATCCCAAGCACCTCGTTTTTGCCGTCAAAGACATAATAGAATAATAATAATGATAATAATAATAATTAAAGCTGCAAGCAGCGATGATCGGGCCCTCGCCCATGCGCGCACGTCGGGGAAACGCGCACGTACATGTCTTCAGGGCAAGACTCTTATAAAACATATCAAATTTGGGGAAGATTGGACAATGTATAGCCAATTTACAACAACTTCCTGTTTCCTGTAGGGGGCGCTATGACTATCACGCATAATACCACATATATGTCTTCAGGCCTGGTCCATTATCCAGCTTGTGAAGTTTGGAGCAGATTGAACTATGTAAAGTCAAGTTACAACAACTTCCTGTTTCTTGGCGAAAGGCGCTTTTTCGCCGCCACGGCACGGTCACATAGTTCGATAACTTTTTGATCTTTGAGTAACTTTTCATCCCAAAGGTCTTAAGATACTACTGACCAAATTTGAAGTTGATCGGGTTAAATCTCTAGGAGGAGTTCGTTAAAGTACAACGCCTGGATATGGAGAAAAACGCCATAAAATCCAATATGGCCGACTTCCGGTTGGGTTTACGGTATACCTCCAAGAGGGTTTTATTTACGTCTCGTCATGGTACATATACCTACCAAATTTCGTAAATTTAGGTGAAACGTGTCGTCGGGGCTATTCAATAGGGGGCGCTAGCGAGCCAATTTGCCACACCCGAGCACGAAACCCATATCAGATATTTATTTCACGCACGTCTGACACGTGTGCAAAATTTCAAAAAAAGCTCATTATCCCAAGCACCTCGTTTTCACGCTCAAAGACATAATAGAATAATAATAAGAATAATAATAATAAGAATAATAATCATTTGAAATACAATAGGTCCTCGGACCGACTTTGTCGGTGCTCGGGCCCTAATAATAATAATAATAATAAGTCCTTGTTTTTAAATGACTAAATATCTATAAATCATTCTCAGCAGCATTCAAACATCTTAAAATGAAAAGTATGATAAATAGAATCTTTTTGACCTCTCTCTTGCCATAGTTTTCCCGGGCGTGTCCAGAGGGAAACACCACCGTCTGTCCTCCTCCTCCTCCTCCTCCTCCATCATGGCGGTCGGTTTGGGTTGGAGCGATTCTGCGTCGCTGCGTCTGCGGACTGAACGACTCAAAGTTGAGCGTTTTGTTCTCGAAGGCTCCCTCAACGCTGCAGAACATCCCTCCGTACTTCATCCTGGGACGAGGAGAGTCAGAACCCAGCCGGGACAGCAGAGACGAGCAGTCGTCCTCCTGAGAACATCTCCTTTCAGACATCATGGAGATCTGATCTGAGACGAGACCAGGACACGAAGAAGAGGAGTGGAGGAGGAGGAGGAGGAGGAGGAGGAGGAACCGTGACCTCAAACTGAGACTGAGAGGAAGAGATCAGAGGGAGGAAGAAGAGGAGCATCTAGAGAGAAAATGAGTCCTGATGAAGCTGTGAGAGGAGGAGGAGGAGGAGGAGGAGGAGGACGAGGCAGACGAGGAGGAGGAGGAGGAGGAGGAGGAGGACGAGGCAGACGAGGAGGAGGAGGAGGAGGAGGAGGAGGAGGAGGAGGACGAGGCAGACGAGGAGGAGGAGGAGGAGGACGAGGAGGAGGCAGAGGAGGAGGAGGAGGAGGAGGAGGAGGAGGCAGAAGAGGAGGAGGAGGAGGAGGAGGTTTAAGTGAACACAAATCAACCAATTCTATTCTCATGAGAGGTTGTTGGTTTGAATCCTTGAACCTTGAATCTGAAGAGCAGTGAGCCAGTCAGCCTGGTCTCAGTGATGCTCTGTAATTCATATCCTACCAAATCTATTCATTATTCATGTAATCCACGTGATCGTGAATCAGGAAGTATAAAGAGCGGTGAACGCCGTGTCGAGGGAGGTCGGGGTGGATGGGTGGTGAGACCGCTGTCCATGTCTCGTGTTCACAACATTCAGTTCCATTTTCACTTTACAAACGTGGTAGTTTTAAGCCCAAACATGTAGTCCTAAACCAAACTATAGTGGTTCTGATGCCTAAACCTAAAGTGATGCCAAAAAGTGTGACGCCGATGCCAAGGAGCGTGATGCAAAGGGTTGTGATGCCAAGGCCAAGGGGAATGATGCAAAGGGTTGTGATGCCAAGGCCAAGGAGCGTGATGCAAAGGGTTGTGATGCAAAGGCCAAGGGGCATGATGCAAAGGGTTGTGATGCCAAGGCCAAGGGGCATGATGCAAAGGGTTGTGATGCCAAGGCCAAGGGGCATGATGCAAAGGGTTGTGATGCCAAGGCCAAGGGGAATGATGCAAAGGGTTGTGATGCCAAGGCCAAGGGGCATGATGCAAAGGGTTGTGATGCCAAGGCCAAGGGGCATGATGCAAAGGGTTGTGATGCCAAGGCCAAGGGGCATGATGCAAAGGGTTGTGATGCCAAGGCCAAGGGGAATGATGCAAAGGGTTGTGATGCCAAGGCCAAGGGGAATGATGCAAAGGGTTGTGATGCCAAGGCCAAGGAGCGTGACAAAGAGGCTGTATGTGACAAGTTGGGATGAGAACATTTTGGGAAGTTACATTAACTCTTTGTAGAGACGACAGAAGCTCTGTGATTGGCTGTTTGTCAGTGAAATGCACCTTGGGAGTTGTAGTTCTCCCTCAGTCTTTATTACTTTTTATCAAAGAAGCAGATATTGTTTATCTTGTGTTCCGTGACATCATCATGTGACATCAGTGAGTTTCAGGTCCAACGAACACAGAGACTTTTTAACGGTTTGATTTTATAGACACACAACCACACACTCTCACAAATACACACACACACACACACACACACACAGGTCAGTGCTCATTACTGCTGATGCTCTGCAGCTCTGAACTGGATTTCTTTGCCTGTCACATTCAATTTATCTGATCACACACACACACACTCAAACACACACACGCGCACACACACACACACACACACACACACTCAGTGGACCGTAACAAAGTGTGTGTCTTCATGTTAACATGAAGCTCTCATGTTTTAAACTGAAAAGTCACTTCCTATCTGACAGAATCACTGTGACAGTATTACAGTATATACTCACAGTACTATGTACACGCAGTACATACACAACACAGTGTACAGGATGTATCTGACCCCGTCATGGTCACTGGTCACTTTATTAGGTACACCTGCTCGTTGATGCAAATAACTCATCAGCCAATCAGGTGTCAGCGTCAGTTCATCAAACATCAGAGGAAATGTGATCTCAGAGACTTTCAGCTGGACGACTGATGTTGGTTTTAGTTTCAGTCTGTCGAGTAGAAAACACAAAACATCTGGTTAATGAGAATAATAACAGACCGCATCTGGCCATCAGATACAGTACGGTCTGCAGCATCGATTTAGACTCAATAAAAACCAGACCAGCTAGCTAGCGCTGCATCACTTAACATCTATAGTAGACAGATGTGTTCGATGTCTGAACCAAATCTCATGAAATGATCCATCCAAACCACAAACGACCCCCAACAACCCCCTACAACCCCCTAACAACGCCCAACAACCCCCAACAACGCCCTACAACCCCCTAACAAGGCCAACAACCCCCAACAACCCCTAACAACACCCAACAACCCCCTAACAACTCCCCAAAACCCCCTAACAACCTCCTAACAACGCCCAACAACCCCCTAACAACCCCCCAAAACCCCCTAACAATCCCTAACAACGCCCAAAAAAACCCTAACAATGCCCTACAACACCTTAAGAAGGCCAACAACCCCTAACAACACCCAACAACCCCCTAACAACCCCCAACAACCCCCTAACAACCCCCCAAAACCCCCTAACAATGTCCAACAACCCCCTAACAACCCCCAACAACCCACTAACAACACCCAACAACCCCCACACCCCACCCCTCCAAAAGATTTCATTCAAATCCATCTCGGACTTTTGGATTAATCCTCCAAACAGACAAACCAACGCCGGTGAAAACATGACCTCCTTCCTAACCCTTCGGCCTTCGATCTTGGCTGTTCGGCCTTGGCTCTTGGCTCTTCGGTCTTGGCTCTTGGCTCTTGGCTCTTCGGTCTTGACTCTTGGCTCTTGACTCTTCGGTCTTGGCTCTTGGCTCTTCGGTCTTGGCTCTTGACTCTTCGGTCTTGGCTCTTGGCTCTTGGCTCTTGGGTCTTGGCTCTTTGGTCTTGGCTCTTGGCTCTTGGCTTTTCGGCCTTTGCTCTTGGCTCTTCGGTCTTGGCTCTTCGGTCTTGGCTCTTCGGTCTTGGTTCTTGGCTCTTTGGTCTTGGCTCTGGGCTCTTCGGTCTTGGCTCTTCGGTCTTGGCTCTTGGCTCTTCGGCCTTTGCTCTTGGCTCTTCGGTCTTGGCTCTTGGCTCTTGGCTCTTTGGTCTTGGCTCTTCGGTCTTGGCTCTTGGCTCTTGGCTCTTTGGTCTTGGCTCTTCGGTCTTGGCTCTTGGCTCTTTGGTCTTGGCTCTGGGCTCTTCGGTCTTGGCTCTTGACTCTTCAGCCTTGGTGGAGGTAATAATGGATCAAATAAGGTCATGTGGTATCTTCTCTGCAACAGTGCTGTTGAAGTGATGAGAAAGGAGTTCCGCGGACACTGTTCTTGCTGGTATAATAGAGTTTATTACAAACAAGCAACAAATGTCATAACGAAGGTCTAGAACGCCCGGAGGTCTCAAGTCAGATCTGAAAGTCCCTGCACTTCGGGGCTCTCCCTCCTCCTTATATCAGGTTCATGTCATGTAACATCAGGGCTGAACGTATGACCACATCATGCAACATCTGAGCTGAACGTATGACCATATATGTCTCTGTTATCCTATATGTTCATCTTTCAGCCTGGTCTTTGCGTATGACCATAAATGTCTCCACGTATGCTTCTTACATATGTGTTTACAGTAAGGGCCTCCCTGTCCTGTGCATGACCTGAAAATATACCACATATTCCCCCCTTCGAGACTAACACAAAGTCTCGAAAAAATAAAAGAAGAGACATACAGGTGTATTAACATGACAAATTTAACAACCCGTCCATTTTACCATAGAAACAACTGTATGGAGTATAAAAGTGAGAGTGAAAAACCTGTCAGGCAGCTAATCTTTCTTGAAATATCCATTAAACAATGTAGACAGGAAAATTCTCTCACGGTCCCTCTGCCAAGGCGACCATACGTAGTACTCCATAACACTGAAATGAGGAATTCTAGCAATTTGTGTATGGAAATGACTTAAGCAAATACATATGGAACTCTCAGCAAATTAAAACAAAATAATGTCCAAAGTCAGGCTGGTCGACCCATTGCACCTTTCTATGGACCTGTTCCTGCCTACCCCACTGTCCCTAAACATCGAGAAAAAGAAAACATCTGAGGTCCCATTATATTAGAAATCATCATCTGCCAAGCATGTAATACACAAAAAAGACAATTAATTTTTAAGAATACTACTGTAACATCTAAGAGAAGACATAAGACTGTATAACGCTGCAGTTTCTTGGCAGCCTTGACTCTGGTGTAGTATCGATGACGTCTTGACTCTGGATGTTGTATCGCCAGTACACGTTCAGAGTTCTCCAGGCCATTCGTATTTTCATGTTTGAAGTGTCTGAACCCATTCAGTCCACCGGAGTCCCTGACAATCCATCACACAGTGGTCTTCCCCCAATATGTTCTAGAATGAAAGACAAGAAAACCAGTATCTTTTGCATACAGAACAGATACAAATTAAACATCAAACACAGAATAAGAATACTACTATAAGTAAAAATGTGAAATTAGTCTATCAGTCAAACTGTGAAATTAGAAAACATCTATAAGTCAAACTGTGAAATTAGAAATTATATTGTTTGTGAAATTAGAGATTATATTGTCCATTAATGTTTGTTCATTTGTTGCCATACCCCCCCTTCGAGACTAAACAAAGTCTCGAAAGAGCAAAACAAAAGCAACACTAGAAACTACGCAAGCAAAAACAGAAGTAAATAATAGGATTATAATCATATGAGATAGTTAAAATGGATATTCCTCCACCAATTCGATCTTTATTGCGTCATCCTCATCCACATCCGTGTCAGCTTCGTGTAATAATGGCATCAGCGTTTGATCGCCGGGCAGCACAATTCCAACCCATTTAAGTATCATAGCCTTTGCAAAGGTCAACAACAGCGTGCAAAAACAAAACATCACACACAACGACAGAACGAGCGCTACCAAAACCTGAACTAACACTGCTCCTAGTGGCCCCAATTTATCCTGCAACCAAGCATTTGCAGACCATCCCGCGCCTTCTGATGGGCCAAACGCATCTCTTATGAGCTTCAATGCCTCTATGACACTAGTCATATTATCAGAACTATCAGGAATCAACGTATAGCAAGCATCCCCTGTTAAGTTCAAAGTCATGCAAAGGCCTCCTTGTTTGGCCAAAATATAGTCCAGAGCCATGTCATGTTTCAGCAACGTCAGTCTATGACTTCTCTGAGTGTTTGACAAAAATTCGAAACCTCTTATGGTTTCGTTCGCAAAGCCTTGCAAGGTGTAGGTAATGTTGTCGATGTGATCTGCCAAGAATGTTACGCCGTACCACGGAAATAACCCCTTTGAAGTCATAACTAGAGTAGTAGCCTGAGTAGGTGTATGAACATTCTTAGTTGTTTCCGGAACTAACGTAACAAGCTTTATCTGTGTACTAATCACCTTTGGAGTGGTCACTGTAGTAACTTGTTTCTGAACTTCTTTAGTACTCATAGAATCTCCAATAGGCCCCAAATCACTTATCAGAAGTGACACTCTACGAGTCACACGACCTTTGATCCAATAATTTTGATATGGAACAAATTTAAACTCCGGTTCTTCATAAGAACACATGTATTCTCCTTCGTCTTCCCGAGTAACGTTACGTAGGACAAGGGAACAATCATCATTAATTTTCATCCACCAAACCTCATTAAACAAAATATACTTCCTCTGATCACTAGGCACAATGTCATCTTCAGGTCTTGTCAACAACAAATCTTCACCACGACTATTTTCCCATTTGAGAAGCAAGTTACTTCCATTATTCCATCTCCCACATTGACAAGGAAGGTGAACTGTTCCTCCTAACTTAGCTCTGATCACAGTACTCAAAGGAGGTGACGTTATAGATATCACCTGAGGCACCTTTGTAGTTACCTGTGATGCATCTATACTTTCAAAAGCTTTTGCCATTGAAGGAGTAGATTTCTCTTCCATTTGTCCAGCTTTCGTCTGGAGAGTTGATGTCATCGTTGTCAATTCTCTTGTTTCCTCAACCTCTTGGGAGTCTATACTCTTATTCCCCCCTAGTATCACTAGAGACACCACGCGAACTTGAAATCCTAACTCGGACCGCTCACTTCCAATATGTCGATCGTAAAAAGAACACCTGTAATCACCTTGATCTTCCTGTTGAGGCTTATATACATAGAGACTACAGTCTCCCTCCACCTTCACTCTCCTTTTGTCATTAACTAATGTATATTTCCCTAATGGTACTGTCTCTGACAGATCTAGGATCTTACCATTTCTATCTTCCCACTGAACTCTGGATTTCCCTTTACCACTATTTTCTTCCGTACACTGACATGGAAGCCGAACTGACTTTCCCAAGGTTACTTCAACCCTGGATCTAATAACGGTCTGGTCTGACTCTTCTCCTAACTGGTCTCGGGCTCTTTGGTCTAACGGGATCCCTGGGTTGTCCTGCAGCGGAGTCACCGCCCTTTGATATCTCTGGCGCTTTGCAGGCAACTGAAATAGGTCCTGCTTGGTCTGGGACATGTTGAAAGACAATGTCTCTAAATCTTCTTTCCTGTCCATCAACTGCCGAGTCATTTCTGGCATCATCAGGAATGTGTACAGAAACATCAACATTGTCCACAACCTGGGTGATCTCTCCTTCTGAATTCTGACTCTGGGGATTTTCATGCATCTCCCTCTCTGGTATGTGTTCTTCCACATTGTCTTCGGGCTCTCTTGAGCCTTCAACATCTTGGATCAGTGAATGTGGCGCCCCTTCACTTGGTGCTTTGACACAATGTGATAAATGATACCATGTGGGAGACCCCTTAACCTGAACCGCGGTTCCAGTACTGCGAACCACTTCAAACGGTCCCTCACGGCGTTCGTTATACCACTTCCGTCTAAATACCTTCACGAACACCTTGTCTCCAGGTTGCACTGTGATCCTTTTTTGCTCATCGAGCTTCTCCTGCACCTCCTCCTTAGCTTGCCTGTCAGACACATATGTGGATATTCTTTTATGTAGATTAACCATGTATGTGACATACGTTTGCATCTCATCTTCTAAAAGGGCAAAACTTGGACCTTTCCCACTTGTCCGCAGACAAGGCGTTGGCATCAGTCTTCCTGTAACCAACTCATGAGGTGTCATGTGTAAATCGCGGAGCTCACTAGAGCGACATACCATTAACGCCAATGGAAGTGCCGCTATCCAATTTAACCCCGTGTGCTGGCATATTTTGACAATACGATTTTTCAGAACCCCGTTCATTCTTTCACAAATCCCTTGACTACTTGGACAATAAATTGCCCCTAGACGCTGTTTGATTGGCACCTCTGTCTTTCCACAACTGTTTATCAATCTCAGACGCAGCATCATGCATTAAAATCACATCCCTAAGTGTGATTCTATCTTGTCCTTCTTCTTATTGTCCACCAGTTGTATTTGATTGAGTTTTCTGAGGATTTCTTGGTCCTGTTCCTTCTGATCATGTTCCTTTTTCCTGTATAGCTCCACTTGATGGGCTATATGATCCGTATAAACACCCTTTGCCATGCTTCCAAGACCAACCACCTCTGCCAATTTGCTTCTCACTGGCAGGGGCAACCCCTTCTGTATTCTGGTTCGTAAAATTGACTGCTCCATTTGGTTCAAATTCGGGTCATTTCCTGTGACATTTCTCCACACTTGATGAACTCTCGACACATAGGCCCTCGGGTTTTCTTCTTGTCCCAGTGGTTCAATAAAAATATTGTCAGGATGTACATTTGTCGGAAATGTTTCTTTCAGTGCTCTCCACATTTGACCTCTATGTGCGGCAAACAGTTCTGAATCATTCACTGCAGTCCCCGCATATCGATTGAGTCCTGCTTTCTGTAGAATTTCATCCATACCTGTGATCCCAAGAAGGCTTGCCAACAGTCTCTTGACGTCTCCCATGGCCAGGTGTGTTCATACTGTGATTTCTTCCAGCTTTGAAATCCAAGGATATGCTCCATCCTGCAGAGTAGGTAACTTCTCGAGTATAGCAGACATATCTGTGCTCTGCCAGGGTTTATACTCCAAATTCTGTCCTCGGATAATGACTGGACAGATTTTTCCAGTCTGCTCCTTGTTTCTTGAGCGCAATGCATATCCCATAGCTGGTTTCGGGGAGCTCTTCTTCTGTAACTCTTTTTTCTGTATGTACAGTTCCTCCAATTGTTCTACCATCGATCTTTGGCGATCAGGGCTGGGACTTCTCTCCAAGCATGAAAGGCATTCATCTATGCTTCTTTCGATTACTCTCATAGTTCTCTGTCTGTCTTCACTCATGGTACTAGAGGTCCCCAGATAAGATCCTCTTGAAGCCGAAGCACCTTTACTCTCCCACTCTTCATCACTGTCTCCATCCTCACTTTCACTGGAGGTATTGTTTCCTAAGTCCTTTTTCCCAAATGTCGTATCCCCTTTCTTTTCCGCTCTAGCCAGTATCCGCCTGACTGCAGAGTTATAGCCGCCCCAGTTTTCCTCCGAGTCACTCTGATAAATGTTGTCTCCACCACTCTTCTTCCTGATCCTCAATCCTCCTTTTGTTTCCCGTCGTTTTGATTTCTTCTTACTTTTCGAACTTGGATACATCTTTATTGTAGTTTCAGCTTGTCCAGATTCAATTATCCGATCCTCCTCATCCATAATCTGATAGTCACCCTCTTGACTAATCACTGGGAGCTGAGGATAGATTTTCTTAGACTTCGTCCCTACCTCATAAGATGGTGGTCCCTTCACTGGGTTCATATGTGAGAACAATGAATTGGTGTCTTTCCTCAGTTTTTCTGTTTGTTCTGTATTTTGTTTTATTTCTTCTGCAACGTTATCCCTTTTATCGTTTGCAGCTTTGATCAGTTTCTGTCCCTCATCTTCAAACAACTGGAGAATGCCAAGCTCCACTTGTCTCTTTTCCTTGCGTTTTCTCCCCTTTTTTCCCTTCTTTTGCTCTGCCTTGTATGTGGATACAAGTACCAGCATTATTTTGATTACATCTGGGTTAAGAGTCCCCTCTATTGGCCATGGTTGGTCAATTTCAGGCCAGCGTTTGTGCCATTTTTCCGATATTTTTGCAATGTCTGCGATGCCCCTAATTAAAGGATTATTCTTCTGTACTATTTCAACAGGAGTGATTACTTTTGGATTTTTAGTGTTCTTTTTCCCCATTATAACGGCTTCCTTATGTTCCGTTAATGTACTTTAAGAAGTAATTGTTAAAATTAAAACTACTCAAGGCTATTTTTTTTTTTTTTTATTTATCCCAATTACCCAATTAATCAATTAATCAATCAACCAATCAACAAATTATCCAATTATCCAATTAATCAATTAATCAATTAACCAATTAATCAATCAACAAATTAACCAACTAACCAATTAATCAATTAACCAATTAATCAAATCAATCAATCAACAAATCATCCAATCATCCAATTAATCAATATTCAGCTCAAATCATCAAACAGTCACCACATTGAATGTCCACTACATCCCAGATCAGACAAACCACGCACAATAACATGAATGAACATCTGCAATTGTCAGCAGAGGTTAGACTAAACAATCAGATGCCATTAATTAGTCAAATGCATTAACCGATCAATCAGTTGCCAAGTTTTCTATTTATTCATTTATTTACTTCTCCACACTGCCTAGAGCATGTACTCTTTCATGTGTATAAGAGCAGGTTTATATGTGTACCATCAATATTACTTTAGACTGAGAACATATACAAATATGGAAATGCAGGTTTTGTTTTTGTTAAAGAGTTTGTGGATAAATTTGTACCGGCCTTTTAGTAGATTGACACGGAAGCCTCTTTGTGGACGTCAGCAAGCCACCCTCTGTGATGTGCCGGTCCGCTGCCTTGCCTCCCGTCTCAATTCTCATTCACCATACATGACATAACAGACAAGAAACAGGCAATGATTTAGTCTCTTGTGAACCCATTAGGTCCCTTTAACAGCATCATACATTTTATTCCTAACTTAAACCCCTAATTAAACATTAAAGCACTTAGGGAACTCCACTGGACCAAACAGTTCAAACGGCAAAGGAATTCTCTGTATCTCTCAAAAAAGGGTCACCGAACGCCTTCATACTCCCACATTCCAACCTCCTCTAGGGAATTTTTTTTGAGACGAGTGAGGGGGGGGGTTCCAAACGCTACCCTTCTTAAACGAAGTTCATTGTGCATTTAACAGTTTATTTATATTACGTCTCTTTTAAGAAGAGCTCATGTTTCATTTACTAACTCGTTCAATTCATTAGTCTTCTAAAAGAAGCTCATGGTTTTATTCAATACATTATTTAATTCATTAGTCTTCTAGAAAAAGAAGCTCATGGTTTTATTCAATACATTATTTAATTCATTAGTCTTCTAGAAAAAGAAGCTCATGGTTTTATTCAATACATTGGGCCACGTATCTATTCTTACAAATTATTAAATGTCCTGTTCTCAAAACACCACCTATATATGTTTATTCAATCATAAATGTGTTCTTTCTTTCTTTTAGCTTTAACACATCTATTCTCTTCCTATACACACATCTGGAAAACATCAGCAGTCAAGTGTCACACACACACATTCAGCGCTCCTACACACACACATTTTCTCCAGCTCCTCCTTAAGTAAACACACACACACATTCAGCGCTCTGTACGCACACACAATTTCTCTTCACCAGTTTTAGATATCTTCATTCATACAGCATGCTTTCTGCCGCTATTTCCTTACTTTTTCTCATAAAATTTATGCTACCTCTGAGGTGTAAATCTTCGATGAGAGGCTGCTTCAGACACCGTTCGTCAACAAGCGTCAGAGTGGTAACGGTCAATCGAATTGTGATTCTACACTCTCCAGTTATTAAACTGACCATAAGATGTCATTCCAGGTTTTAATCGGCCCGTACTACTGCACTTCTCTGAGTGCTCTAACTATCTGATTTGCGGCTGTCATATGATCATTTCCTTTATTTCCTTTATTTCTCTCTTATCACTCTGTCTCTTAACACTCTTTACATTTATTTATTCAAATTACCTGGATCCAGGTTTCCCAATTTTGTTTTTCTAACTTAATTCCGGACTATGTCAGAGCCATCGTTACGCAGTGGCTAATATGCATGTGTCTTACCGTTAAGAAACTGAGGGCCCCTCTTCATTAATCTCGCACGATACTATTTAGCACACCTTATCGTTACCATGAAGCTATTCTAAACTATTCCTTGTATTTCTCATACTTCTTTTCTTCACTTTATATCTTTTCTCTTTTCTCTATTCATTCCCTTTTTTTTTTTTTTTTTTTTAAATTTAGCACGGAGCCTCACTTTAAACATCAAATCAACAGGACATGTCCATAACAACAAGGTTCTTAATTTACGGTGTGGCCAAACAACTCCACATAACAGCCCCAATTTATGATCAGCATTAAATCGAGCGCGCGCTTACCGTTTGTGAAGTTGTAGCAGTAAACCGCTGAGGCCACCTCCGATCCTGTTCGTGACGCCAAATTTGTGGTATCTTCTCTGCGACAGTGCTGTTGAAGTGATGAGAAAGGAGTTCCGCGGACACTGTTCTTGCTGGTATAATAGAGTTTATTACAAACAAGCAACAAATGTCATAACGAACGTCTAGAACGCCCGGAGGTCTCAAGTCAGATCTGAAAGTCCCTGCACTTCGGGGCTCTCCCTCCTCCTTATATCAGGTTCATGTCATGTAACATCAGGGCTGAACGTATGACCACATCATGCAACATCTGAGCTGAACGTATGACCATATATGTCTCTGTTATCCTATATGTTCATCTTTCAGCCTGGTCTTAGCGTATGGCCATAAATGTCTCCACGTATGCTTCTTACATATGTGTTTACAGTAAGGGCCTCCCTGTCTTGTGCATGACCTGAAAATATACCACAGTCAGTTAGTAAAAAACAACAAAACACAAACACAGTTTTGTCTTCAGTCTTGTTTCCACTGTTTTTAATGTGTCATCACGTCAAACTGCCGACTCGTCAGATGTTCACTGAGTTCAGACTCACAGCAGAGATAGAAAAATATCATCTGGAATAATAAAAGTACAACATCAGGAAAGATTCAGCTCTGAACCTGCTTAAGTTAAACACCGAGGGAAGATAATTCACATTATAAATGAATCCTGTTTATATATATATAGTTTATATATGAATTTGATATTGAAATGACACGTTGGTGGTGAATGGAAGTCAAAGCCCTGATATGCAGGAACATTTTATCTGAAAAATAAAAAATGTATTCTGATTTGAAAATTAACCAAACTGTAAAAATATTAAACTTTTTATTTGAACATTTATTTTCTGTACTTTTATTTAACTCACTTTCTATTTTCATATTTCCATTTACTTTGATCAGATAGTCAACTGATTATCTCGAGTAGCAGCGTGAAATGAAAAATGCATAAATTCATATAGCCTAATAATAATAATTATTATAGTAATAATAGTATATAATATAGTATAACAGTATAGTAATAGTATAATATAGTATATAATAATACATCGTTTTAGATTTGTGAAATTATCCTCCATTATTCAGGCGCGACTGTGAAACACTGACGTTGTACTTTCCTCCATCACGTTGCCCTCCCAGTTGATCTAGTCCAGAGACCGGATCAGAACCTCTGCAGCGGATCAGAACCTCTGCAGAGACCGGATCAGAACCTCTGCAGCAGGTTTTTATTATGAGATCAAATGTTTCTGAGCAGTTTTTAAACCCGTTTCAGATTTCATGCTTCGTTTCTTCGGATCAGAACCGGTTCATTGTTCAGTCGTTGCAGCTCTGACCTCCAGCGGACCTCCTGACGCCGTCAACGAGTGTGTCCTTCATCAGTTTTTGGTCCCGGGATGATTCAGGTGGGCTGAAACTACATGAAGGTTACACACCGTAACCTCAGATCTATGAGGGAGCTGAGAGGCTCTACAGTGTGACATCACTCTCCAGTCTGCAGGAACAGCCAATCAGAACACAGTTAAATTCAACTGAACTTACATCAGGGCAGACGAGAACGCTCCATTTAGCAACAGCTTCTACTGTGTTTCTACTGTTTCTACTGTGTGAACTCATCAAGGTAACTTAGCAACCGCTTTACTGAACGTCTGTTTGTAGTTCATCGATCTCGGTCGTCACTTGAGCTAACACTGTGCGTCGTCCAGCTAGCTGAGCTAACACTGCGCGTCGTCCAGCTAGCTGAGCTAACACTGCGCGTCGTCCAGCTAGCTGAGCTAACACTGCCCGACGTCCAGCTAGCTGAGCTAACACTGCGCGTCGTCCAGCTGGCTGAGCTAACACTGCGCGTCGTCCAGCTAGCTGAGCTAACACTGCGCGTCGTCCAGCTGGCTGAGCTAACACTGCGCGTCGTCCAGCTGGCTGAGCTAACACTGCGCGTCGTCCAGCTGGCTGAGCTAACACTGCCCGACGTCCAGCTGGCTGAGCTAACACTGCGCGTCGTCCAGCTGGCTGAGCTAACACTGCGCGTCGTCCAGCTGGCTGAGCTAACACTGCGCGTCGTCCAGCTGGCTGAGCTAACACTGCGCGTCGTCCAGCTGGCTGAGCTAACACTGCGCGTCGTCCAGCTGGCTGAGCTAACACTGCGCGTCGTCCAGCTGGCTGAGCTAACACTGCGCGTCGTCCAGCTGGCTGAGCTAACACTGCCCGACGTCCAGCTAGCTGAGCTAACACTGCGCGTCGTCCAGCTGGCTGAGCTAACACTGCGCGTCGTCCAGCTGGCTGAGCTAACACTGCGCGTCGTCCAGCTGGCTGAGCTAACACTGCGCGTCGTCCAGCTAGCTGAGCTAACACTGTGCGTCGTCCAGCACCACTTTGGTCCAGCCGGCCTCCTGAGGCCAGAATGTGTGTCAGCTACATATCAGGTGTCTGAACAAGAACTTCCTGGTAAACAGTAGCTAACAGGAAGCTAGTTAGCATATTGCCGTTGTGGGTTTCACTTGTCTGAAACACAACGTTCATCTGTGGCCGTGGAAACCATCCTTGTCTTCGTCCTTGAGGTGTGACGGTGTAGTTCCAGAGTCAGCTGACAGCTGGGCTCTGCTCTGATTGGCTGACAGCAGCCAGAGGCAGGTCAGTGGGGCAGTAAAGCCAACGTGCCTCAGTCAGGAAGCTGCTGGTTCAAACCCTGAATCCTTCTGAATCCTCATGTCGCTTCGGTCCGACCAGACTGAGCCGACCCTGCTGAGTGTTCAGCTGCTGGACTCTGGAGGCTTCACACCCTGAAACACAGACGTCAACACCGTTAACGAGATTTAATTACATCATTATATAGATTCATACAACCATTGACATCTGTACAGCTAACACTCAATGATAGGAAATCCTGTAGGGTTTACCACAGGTGTACAGGGTGTACCCCAGGTGTACAGGGTTTACCCCAGGTGTACAGAGTTTACCCCAGGTGTACTCTAGGTGTACAGGTTTTACCCCAGGTGTACAGGGTTTACCCCAGGTGTACAGGGTGTACCCCAGGTGTACTGAAACGTGTTGCTGTGTGACTCACCAGCTGCTGTTAGGACCAGAGGATGAACGCCAAAGAGAAGAATAGAAAGAGGAATAGAAACTGAAAGAAAAGAAGTGGAGAGTCAGTTGAAGAGTCACAGAAAGTAGATCGTTTACAACCAGACTCTATTGTGTCTCTATTATTCCGTACCTTCTCCTCCAGCTCTTTAATCTGTCGTTTCTGTGCTTCTATAAATTCCTCCAGCTCCTTGTTCCTCTGGAAACACAAACACCAACAATACATGAAACATACAACAAGTCCACCTGTAGTTACCTGTAGTTTAACAGTTTACCTGTAGTTTAACAGTTTACCTCTAGTTACCTGTAGTTTAACAGTTTACCTGTAGTTTAACATTTTACCTGTAGTTACCTGTAGTTTAACAGTTTACCTGTAGTTACCTGTAGTTTAAACGTCTACCTGTAGTTTAACAGTTTACCTGTAGTTACCTGTAGTTTAAACGTCTACCTGTAGTTTAACAGTTTACCTGTAGTTACCTGTAGTTTAAACGTCTACCTGTAGTTTAACAGTTTACCTGTAGTTACCTGTAGTTTAACAGTTTACCTGTAGTTTAACAGTTTACCTGTAGTTACCTGTATTTTAAACATCTACCTGTAGTTTAATAGTCTACCTGTAGTTACCTGTAGTTTAACAGTTTACCTGTAGTTACCTGTATTTTAAACATCTACCTGTAGTTTAATAGTCTACCTGTAGTTACCTGTAGTTTAACAGTTTACCTGTAGTTACCTGTAGTTTAACAGTTTACCTGTAGTTAAATAGTCTACCTGTAGTTACCTGTAGTTTAACAGTTTACCTGTAGTTTAACAGTTTACCTGTAGTTACCTGTAGTTTAACAGTTTACCTGTAGTTAAATAGTCTACCTGTAGTTACCTGTAGTTTAATAGTTTACCTGTAGTTTAAACGTCTACCTGTAGTTACCTGTAGTTTAAACGTCTACCTGTAGTTTAACAGTTTACCTGTAGTTACCTTTAGTTTAACAGTTTACCTGAAGTTACCTGTAGTTTAACAGTTCACCTGTAGTTACCTTTAGTTCAACAGTTTACCTGTAGTTACCTGTAGTTTAACAGTTTACCTGTAGTTTAACAGTTTACCTGTAGTTTAACAGTTTACCTGTAGTTAAATAGTCTACCTGTAGTTACCTGTAGTTTAATAGTTTACCTGTAGTTTAAACGTCTACCTGTAGTTACCTGTAGTTTAAACGTCTACCTGTAGTTTAACAGTTTACCTGTAGTTACCTTTAGTTTAACAGTTTACCTGAAGTTACCTGTAGTTTAACAGTTCACCTGTAGTTACCTTTAGTTCAACAGTTTACCTGTAGTTACCTGTAGTTTAACAATTTACCTGTAGTTTAACAGTTTACCTGTAGTCACCTGTAGTTTAACAGTTTACCTGTAGTTACCTGTAGTTTAAACGTCTACCTGTAGTTTAATAGTCTACCTGTAGTTACCTGTAGTTTAACAGTTCACCTGTAGTTAAATGTAGTTTAAACATCTACCTGTAGTTTAACAGCTTACCTGTAGTTACCTGTAGTTTAACAGTTTACCTGTAGTTTAACAGTTTACCTCTAGTTTAATAGTTTACCTGTAGTTACCTGTAGTTTAACAGTTTACCTGTAGTTTAACAGTTTACCTGTAGTTACCTGTATTTTAAACGTCTACCTGTAGTTTAATAGTCTACCTGTAGTTACCTGTAGTTTAATAGTTTACTTGTAGTTTAATAGTCTACCTGAAGTTACCTGTAGTTTAAACATCTACCTGTAGTTTAACAGTTTACCTGTAGTTTAACAGTTTACCTGTAGTTACCTGTAGTTTAACAGTTTACCTGTAGTTAAATAGTCTACCTGTAGTTACCTGTAGTTTAATAGTTTACCTGTAGTTTAATAGTCTACCTGTAGTTTAAACGTCTACCTGTAGTTTAATAGTCTACCTGTAGTTACCTGTAGTTTAACAGTTTACCTGTAGTTAAATAGTCTACCTGTAGTTACCTGTAGTTTAATAGTTTACCTGTAGTTTAATAGTCTACCTGTAGTTACCTGTAGTTTAAACGTCTACCTGTAGTTTAATAGTCTACCTGTAGTTACCTGTAGTTTAACAGTTTACCTGTAGTTAAATGTAGTTTAAACATCTACCTGTTGTGTGAGCTGCAGTATCTCCATCCTCTCTCGGAGGATCTGGACGTCTCTCTCTCTCAGCTCACACATCACCGATCGTTTCCATTGGTCCATAGCTCTCCTCAGGCTGTCCCTCTCGTCCTCCGTCAGTGTTTCAGACAGACGACCCTTCTCCATCTTTAATCCCTCCATCCTGAACTCCTCCTCCTGCTGCAAAGCCTCAAACAACATGGCCTCCAGCTCCAGGATCCTCTGAGGACACCAAGAAAATATTTCATCCCATCAGAAAAATCAATATTAGCTGTGAGGAGTAAAGTAGAATAATGAACCGGTGTTTGTGAAGCTGTTAGTGGTTGTTAGGGATTGTTAGGGGGTTGTTAGGGGTTGAACTATCACTGTGTCTCACACTGACCTTATGAGCCTGATCCATGGACTGCTTCCTGTAGTCCAGCTCTTCATCCAGGTAACCCTTCTGTTTACTGAACAGGTCCTACACAACAACACACAGAGGTCAAAGGTCACCTGAAGGCTGTCAGATAATGTTAGACAACAGAAATACAACCGTAAACAACTTCACCGTGTTTTTACCTGAGGTGTCACCATGACGACGAGCTCCTCGGTTGGTTCGACTCCTTCAAGAGGAACTCATTAATGTTTTTAAAATGTATAAAGTTGTTAAAGCTTTCAGAACGCTGCTGCTATGAGGCGTCCTCGTGGGTTTGACCCCGTTCACATCCGTCTCTCTACCGTCACTAATGATACAAACACACACCGAGGCTGCTGCTGTCCTTTTAGTCTTTTACCTTCTCACTCTCAATGTCCAACATCTTCTGCTGCAGAGCCGACTTGGTCACCTCGATGGACTCCAACCACTGAGCAGAGACAGACAGGTAGAGAGACAGGTAGAGAGACAGACAGGTAGAGAGACAGATAGGTAGAGGGACAGGTAGAGGGTGACAGAATGACTGTGTTTATATACATGATTCAGACGGGGTCAAAGGTCAGCATCACTGCTGTGTTACCTTCTCTGCCAGAGTGAGGACAGTCCTGGCCTGGATCACCACCACCTGCTCGTCATTGGACAGGTTCTGCAGGAAGACACGCAAACAGCAACACGTCAACAACACACCAACAACACGTCAACAACACGTAAATAACTGAAGGATCTACTGCAGCAGACTGAAGCTCAGGTTTGAAGCTTCACGTCCAAATAAACAGAACCGACGGTAGAAGACGGAGTTCAGGTCCAAACTGATTGACTTCAATAATTAAACACATACATGTACAAAATAAATTCAACATACACTTACGGCGTTATCTCCCAGAATGTCCAGCTTCTTCATCAACTCACTGATCACGATCTCCTGAAGAACAACAACACAACACATCATTCAGCAGAACCAACAATTACTCAGGTGTACTCAGGTGTGTTCACAGGTTTACTCAGGTGTTTACAGGTGTACTCAGGTGTGTTCACAGGTGTACTCAGGTATTTACAGGTGTACTCAGGTGTGATTACAGGTGTACTCAGATGTTTGTAGGTGTACTCGGGCATGTTTACAGGTGTACTCAGTTGTGTTTACAGGTGTACTCAGGTGTTTACAGGTGTACTCAGGTGTGTTTACAGGTGTACTCAGGTGTTTACAGGCGTACTCAGGTGTGTTTACAGGTGTACTCAGGTGTGTTTATAAGTGTACTCAGGTGTTTACAGGTGCACTCAAGTGTTTGTAGGTGTACTCAGGTGTTGACAGGTGTACTCAGGTGTGTTTATAGGTGTACTCAGGTGTGTTTATAAGTGTACTCAGGTGTTTACAGGTGTACTCAGGTGTGTTTATAAGTGTACTCGGGTGCTTACAGGTGTACGCAGGTGTGTTTACAGGTGTACTCAGGTGTTTGTAGGTGCACTCAGGTGTGTTTATAGGTGTACTCAGGTGTTTACAGGTGTACTCAGGTGTGTTAATAGATGTACTCAGGTGTTTACAGGTGTATTCAGGTGTGTTTATAGGTGTAGAGGAGGACCGAAAGGCGTGCCCAACGACACCAGCGGGCAGCCGGCATTACAACAACATCTGGGCTCCCTTGCCCCATCTGCGGGCGAGTGTGTGGCTCACGCATCGGCCTCCACAGCCACATGAAGTGGCACCAGCGCCAACGACGCTGAACCCCATCCCCCACCCTCCAACCCCATGGAGCAATCGTCATCATCGGACACGATGGACAACTAAGACTCAGGTATGTTTACAGGTGCACTCAGGTGTGTTTATAAGTGTACTCAGGTATGTTTACAGGTGTACTCAGGTGTGTTTACAGGTGTACTCAGGTGTTTACGGGTGTACTCCGGTGTTTGTAGGTGCACTCAGGTGTGTTTACAGGTGTACTCAGGTATGTTTACAGGTGTACTCAGGTATGGTTACAGGTGCACTCAGGTGTTTACGGGTGTACTCCAGTGTTTGTAGGTGCACTCAGGTGTGTTTACAGGTGCACTCAGGTGTGTTTACAGGTGTACTCAGGTGTAGGCCTACTGTTACTCACAGCGACTCCCTCTGCCTCGCAGTAGATCTGTAGAGGACTGAGGCCTTCTGGGAAATGGATGTGTTGGAAGTTAATGGCAGGTGAGCGTCGCTCCCTCTCCTGAACAGTCAACATGGTTTCCATAGAAACAGAGACACGTGTCAGTCTGACTGTTTGAACTTGTTGCTGTTGTTGTTTAGGTCAGTCTGACTGTCTTTACCTCGAGCTCTAGGATCCTGAACTCCAGCAGTTCGTTCTGGTCTCTGACGTCCTGGATGTCGTTCTCCAGCTTCAGTTCTTCACCTTCCATCCGCTTCACCTGCAGAATATCAGAAACATACAGAAACAACGTCACATCATCACGTTTTTATATCTTCTATCAGAAATATTCAGTCTTACTAATGTAAACAAAGAGTCAATATTAATATGAATGCATTTATTCACTCGTATTATTATTCGTTGTCTTTCATGTGTTCAGAGTCAAAAAGAGATTTTACAGTTTGTTCACCTTCTCCACCAGCTGCTGATTCCTCTGATACAACGACTGCTTCTCCTCCACCCACTGGACATCCTGAGAGACAGACAGGGGGACAGACAGACAGACAGAGAGAGAGACAGAGAGACAGACAGACAGACAGACAGACAGGGGGACAGACAGGTGGACAGAGAGAGAGACAGACAGACAGACAGACAAACGGGGACAGACAGGTGGACAGAGAGAGACAGACAGACAGACAGACAGACAGGTCGACAGACACAGAGACGGACAGAGAGACAGACAGACAGGTGGACAGACAGAGAGACGGACAGAGAGACAGAAAGACAGGGGGACAGACAGACAGAGAAAGAGACAGAGAGACAGACAGACAGGTGGACAGACAGACAGACAGACAGGTCGACAGACACAGAGACGGACAGAGAGACAGACAGACAGGTGGACAGACAGAGAGACGGACAGAGAGACAGAAAGACAGGGGGACAGACAGACAGAGAAAGAGACAGAGAGACAGACAGACAGGTGGACAGGGGGACAGACAGAGAGACAGACAGGTGGACAGACAGACAGGGGACAGGGGGACAGACAGAGAGAGAGACAGGGGGACAGACAGAGAGACAGACAGGGGGACAGACAGAGAGACAGACAGGTGGACAGACAGACAGACAGACAGGTGGACAGACAGAGAGACAGACAGACAGGTGGACAGACAGAGAGACAGACAGACAACAGTGTCAGTAGTTCTTAAATAACTGATATTTACAGCTCAAACCTCAGAGATTCCTGCTCTACGTTCTATCTTCAACGTTCTATGTTCTACACTCAATGTTCTAAGTTCTACGTTTTATGTTCTACGTTCTATGTTCTACGTTCTACGTTCTATGTTCTATGTTCTACGTTCTATGTTCTACGTTCTATGTTCTACATCAGAGGTGTTCAGTCATGTACCACAGAGAGCCACCAGTCAGACTGATCACACATAAGCTCCTCCCCTCTACCTGAGTAGTGGGCGGAGTCTTTGTTCTGATTGGTGGAGCTGGTTGTGGTCAAATGTTCTGATTCAGGTTCTGATTGGTTTAGTTTGGCTCTTCATGGAATATGATTGGTCACTCTGTTCTACGTTCTACCGTTTGTTCTACCTCTCGCTCGCTCGCTCTCATTGGTTCTCTGCGCCTCTGATCAGCTTGAAGACACATCCCAGGAGTCTACCCTGGAACCAATCAGAACGCAGATAAGATTCCCACCTGATGCCTTCATCATACTGGGGTATCTTCACCATACCCAGGTTATCTTCACCATACCAGGGTATCTTCACCATACCCAGGTTATCTTCATCATACCCAGGTTATCTTCATCATACCCAGGTTATCTTCACCATACCCAGGTTATCTTCATCATACCCAGGGTATCTTCACCATACCCAGGGTATCATCACCATACCCAGGTTATCTTCACCATACCAGGGTATCATCACCATACCCAGGTTATCTTCACCATACCAGGGTATCATCACCATACCCAGGTTATCTTCACCATACCCAGGTTATCTTCAACATACCCAGGTTATCTTCACCATACCCAGGTTATCTTCACCATACTCAGGGTATCTTCACCATACCCAGGTTACCTTCACCATACCAGGGTATCGTCACCATACCCAGGTTATCTTCATCATACCCAGGGTATCTTCACCATACCCAGGTTATCTTCACCATACCAGGGTATCATCACCATACCCAGGTTATCTTCACCATACCCAGGTTATCTTCAGCATACCCAGGTTATCTTCAGCATACCCAGGTTATCTTCACCATACCCAGGTTATCTTCAGCATACCCAGGTTATCTTCACCATACCCAGGTTATCTTCAGCATACCCAGGTTATCTTCACCATACTCAGGGTATCTTCACCATACCCAGGTTATCTTCACCATACCCAGGGTATCATCACCATACCCAGGTTATCTTCACCATACCCAGGGTATCGTCACCATACCCAGGTTATCTTCACCATACTCAGGGTATCTTCACCATACCCAGGTTATCTTCACCATACCCAGGGTATCGTCACCATACCCAGGTTATCTTCACCATACTCAGGGTATCTTCACCATACCCAGGTTACCTTCACCATACCAGGGTATCGTCACCATACCCAGGTTATCTTCATCATACCCGGGTTATCTTCACCATACCCAGGTTATCTTCACCATACCCAGGTTATCTTCATCATACCCAGGGCATCTTCAACATACCCAGGTTATCTTCATCATACCAGGGTATCATCACCATACCCAGGTTATCTTCACCATACCCAGGTTATCTTCACCATACTCAGGGTATCTTCACCATACCCAGGTTACATTCACCATACCAGGGTATCGTCACCATACCCAGGTTATCTTCATCATACCCAGGTTATCTTCACCATACCCAGGTTATCTTCACCATACTCAGGGTATCTTCACCATACCCAGGTTATCTTCAGCATACCCAGGTTATCTTCAGCATACCCAGGTTATCTTCAGCATACCCAGGTTATCTTCAGCATACCCAGGTTATCTTCACCATACCAGGGTATCTTCATCATACCCAGGTTATCTTCACCATACCAGGGTATCTTCATCATACCCAGGTTATCTTCATCATACCGAGGTATATTCATCATACCCAGGTTATCTTCATCATACCCAGGTTATCTTCACCATACCCAGGGTAACTTCATTATACCCAGGTTATCTTCATCATACCGAGGTATATTCATCATACCCAGGTTATCTTCATCATACCCAGGTTATCTTCATCATACCCAGGTTATCTTCACCATACCCAGGGTAACTTCACTATACCCAGGGTATCGTCATCATACCTAGGTTATCTTCACCATACCAGGGTATCTTCATCATACCCAGGTTATCTTCATCATACCGGGGTATCTTCAACATACCGGGGTATATTCATCATACCCAGGTTATCTTCATCATACCAGGGTATCTTCAACATACCGGGGTATATTCATCATACCGGGGTATCTTCTCCATACCCAGGCTATGTTCACCATACCCAGGTTATCTTCACCATACCCAGGGTATCTCCATCATACCCAGGTTATCTTCATTGTCTATTTAGTTTATTTCATCTGTCGTGAACTAAACCTCCTATCATCTGTTTTATTGTTTTATTATTATTATTATTATTATCATTATTATTATTAATAATAATTATTATTATTATTATTATTGATTATTATTTCATATCTTATTTCTAACTCTAACATGTAAAGATTAAATTCAGTGTGTTACCCGTCCTTGTTGCTTCAGGGCCGATTCCAGATCTGCTACTCTGGTTTCATATCGACTGATTTCAGCCAGCAGCTGCTCTCTGGTCTGAAACACAGGGAATAGAACCATCGACCTGTTAGTGCCTTGCTTCATTACAGAGAATAGACCATCGACCTGTTAGTGCCTTGCTTCATTACAGAGAATAGACCATCGACATCGACCTGTTAGTGCCTTGCTTCATTACAGGGAATAGACCATCGACCTGTTAGTGCCTTGCTTCATTACAGGGAATAGAACCATCGAACTGTTAGTGCCTTGCTTCATTACAGAGAATAGAACCATCGACCTGTTAGTGCCTTGCTTCATTACAGGGAATAGAACGTCGACCTGTTAGTGCCTTGCTTCATTACAGGGAATAGAACGTCGACCTGTTAGTGCCTTACTTCATTACAGGGAATAGAACTGTCGACCTGTTAGTGCCTTGCTTCATTACAGGGAATAGAACTGTCGACCTGTTAGTGCCTTGCTTCATTACAGGGAATAGAACTGTCGACCTGTTAGTGCCTTGCTTCATTACAGGGAATAGAACTGTCGACCTGTTAGTGCCTTGCTTCATTACAGGGAATAGAACTGTCGACCTGTTAGTGCCTTGCTTCATTACAGGGAATAGAACTGTCGACCTGTTAGTGCCTTGCTTCATTACAGGGAATAGAACTGTCGACCTGTTAGTGCCTTGCTTCATTACAGGGAATAGAACTGTCGACCTGTTAGTGCCTTGCTTCATTACAGGGAATAGAACTGTCGACCTGTTAGTGCCTTGCTTCATTACAGGGAATAGAACTGTCGACCTGTTAGTGCCTTGCTTCATTACAGGGAATAGAACTGTCGACCTGTTAGTGCCTTGCTTCATTACAGGGAATAGAACCGTCGACCTGTTAGTGCCTTGCTTCATTACAGGGAATAGAACCGTCGACCTGTTAGTGCCTTGCTTCATTACAGGGAATAGAACCATCGACCTGTTAGTGCCTTGCTTCATTACAGAGAATAGAACCATTGACCTGTTAGTGCCTTGCTTCATTACAGGGAATAGAACCATCGACCTGTTAGTGCCTTGCTTCATTACAGGGAATAGAACCATCACCCTGTTAGTGCCTTGCTTCATTACAGGGAATAGAACCATCACCCTGTTAGTGCCTTGCTCAGAGGTCGGGTCACCTTGATCTCCTTCTCGGCGTCATAGTTGCCTCCGCTCGTCTCCGTCAGCAGAGCATAAGCTCGCTGCAGCGCCTGATACTCCTGAGTCAGCTGACGGTACCGGAACTCTGCATCATCACGCACACACACCTGAAACACACAAACAGAACCAGTAACAGAACCAGTAACAGAACCAGTCGGACCAGTAACAGAACCAGTCAGACCAGTAACAGAACCAGTAACAGAACCAGTCGGACAAGTAACAGAACCAGTAACAGAACTAGTAAGAGAACCAGTCAGACCAGAGAGACCAGTAACAGAACCAGTAACAGTACCAGTAACAGAACAAGTCAGACCAGTAACAGAACCAACGGTATGTGTGTACCTCGTCTGGTTCTGTATCTGGAGTTCTGTCGGTGTGAAACGACAAAGACGATCCATCAGAGTCCGCTGACGCTTCCTCATCATAACCATAGAACGTCTCTATGACCTGTGTGAGAACAAGAGAACAAGAGAACAGAAGAACAGTAGAACAGTAGAATAAAAGAACAGTAGAACATGAGAACATGAGAAAAAGAGAACAGGAGAACAGTAGAACAAGAGAACAGTAGAACAGTAGAACAGGAGAAAAAGAGAACAAGAGAACAGGAGAACAAGAGAACAGTAGAACAGGAGAACATGAGAAAAAGAGAACAAGAGAACAGGAGAACAAGAGAACAAGAGAACAGAAGAACAGTAGAACAGTAGAATAAAAGAACAGTAGAACATGAGAACATGAGAAAAAGAGAACAGGAGAACAGTAGAACAAGAGAACAGTAGAACAGGAGAAAAAGAGAACAAGAGAACAGGAGAACAAGAGAACAAGAGAACAGTAGAACAGTAGAACAGGAGAAAAAGAGAACAAGAGAACAGGAGAACAAGAGAACAGTAGAACAGGAGAACAGTAGAACAGTAGAATAAAAGAACAGTAGAACATGAGAACATGAGAAAAAGAGAACAGGAGAACAGTAGAACAAGAGAACAGTAGAACAGTAGAACAGGAGAAAAAGAGAACAAGAGAACAGGAGAACAGTAGAATAAAAGAACAGTAGAACATGAGAACATGAGAAAAAGAGAACAAGAGAACAGGAGAACAAGAGAACAGTAGAACAGTAGAACAGGAGAAAAAGAGAACAAGAGAACAGGAGAACAAGAGAACAGTAGAACAGGAGAACAGTAGAACAAGAGAACAGTAAAACAGTAGAATAAAAGAACAGTAGAACAGGAGAACAGTAGAACAAGAGAACAGTAGAACAAGAGAATAAGAGAACAGTAGAACAGGAGAACAGTAGGACAGGAGAACAAGAGAACAAGAGAACAGGAGAACAGTAGAACAGTAGAACAGGAGAACAGTAAAACAGTAGAATAAAAGAACAGTAGAACAGTAGAACAGGAGAACAGTAGGACAGGAGAACAAGAGAACAGTAGAACAGTAGAACAGTAGAAAACAGGAGAACAGTAAAACAGTAGAATAAAAGAACAGTAGAACAGGAGAACAGTAGAACAGGAGAACAGCAGAACAAGAGAACAGTAGAACAAGAGAATAAGAGAACAGTAGAACAGGAGAACAGTAGAACAGGAGAACAGGAGAACAGTAAAACAGTAGAATAAAAGAACAGTAGAACAGTAGAACAGTAGAACAGTAGAACAGCAGAACAAGAGAACAGTAGAACAAGAGAATAAGAGAACAGTAGAACAGGAGAACAGTAGAACAGGAGAACAAGAGAACAAGAGAACAGTAGAACAGTAGAACAGGAGAACAGTAGAACAGGAGAACAGCAGAACAAGAGAACAGTAGAACAAGAGAATAAGAGAACAGTAGAACAGGAGAACAGTAGAACAGGAGAACAGGAGAACAGTAGAATAAAAGAACAGTAGAACAGTAGAACAGTAGAACAGGAGAACAGTAGAACAGCAGAACAAGAGAACAGTAGAACAAGAGAATAAGAGAACAGTAGAACAGGAGAACAAGAGAACAAGAGAACAGTAGAACAGTAGAACAAGGAGAACAGTAGAACAGGAGAACAGTAGAACAGGAGAACAGGAGAACAGTAGAACAGTAGAACAGAAACCAGGTATAGAACATAGAGAGTTCTCACCCTGCAGGCTCTGAAGGTTCGTTTCCTCCTGACTGAGTCCTGACGTCTGTATCTTAGTAACATGTCTCTCTCCTGGAGGAAACACACAGTGTTCATTCATTCATTCACTCACTCACTCATTCATTAATACACTCATTCATTACTGATTCATTAATTTCACTCATTCATCATTCATTCACTCATCTTCATTCATTCATTCACCTGTTCTTAGTAACATGTCTCTCTCCTGGAGGAAACACACAGTGTTCATTCATTCATTCACTCACTCACTCATTCATTAATACACTCATTCATTCACTCATTCACTCACTCATTCATTAATTCACTCATTCAATCATTCATTCACTCATTCATTCATTCATTCATTCACCTGTATCTTAGTAACATGTCTCTATCCTGAAGGAAATACACAGTGTTCATTCATTCATTCACTCACTCACTCATTCATTAATACACTCATTCATTCACTCATTCACTCACTCATTCATTAATTCACTCATTCAATCATTCATTCATTTACTCATTCATTCATTCACCTGTATCTTAGTAACATGTCTATCCTGGAGGAAATACACAGTGTTCATTCATTCATTCACTCACTCATTCATTCATTCATTCGTTCATTCAATCACTCATTCATTCATTCATTCGTTCATTCAATCACTCATTCATTCATTCATTCATTCATTCATTCAGAGTTGTGTTTGTGGAGTCCAGCTCAGTTTTTGGCCTCTATGGAACTTCATAATACTTCCCCTACATCACTCACAGTAAAAGTACTCAGAGTTTTAGTAGAAGTACTTCTACTCAATACTTACTATAACATTCTTTACGTAACCAGCTGTCTCCAGAGCCTGAAAACACAAAGAGTTGTATTTCAGATATTGTTACTACAACATACTGTAGTACTGCTGATCAGGTAGTATCAACAGTAGTATTAACAGTAGTAGTAATCACAGTTGTAGTAGTAGTACCAGGTCGTCGCTGATGTGTTGATATAGTAGTAGTAATAGTAGTAGTAGTAGTATTAGTAATAGTAGTAGCAGTAGCAGTAGCAGTAGTAGTAGTAGCAGTAGCAGTAGCAGTAGCAGTAGTAGCAGTAGTAGCAGCAGTAACAGTAGCAGTAGCAGTAGTAGTAGTAGTAGTAGTAGTAGTAGCAGTAGTACTAGTAGCAGTAGTACTAGTAGCAGTAGTAGCAGTAGCAGTAGTAGTAGTAGTAGTAGTAGTAGTACTAGTACCTTGGACAGGTCATCGATGATGTGTTGCTGCTCCAGAACTTGTAACCGTAGAAACTCCATCTCCCGCTCGTCGTGGCTGTAACCATGGTAACTGGTGGAGTGGCTGCGGTCCAGGTCATTTAAAGAACTCGGTCTCCTCTGTGGACCACAACACACACACATATATAGTACATATAGTATATATACTATATATAGTAGTAGTAGTAATATGAAATTCTTTTAATCTATTTTAATGAGAACATTTTATCTGATAAAATGTTCTCATCTCTTTAGACACATTTACTACCAACTGGTTTGACTGGGACCAAACCAGTAGTATATAAACTGGAAAAACTAAGTAGTTAACTTGTGTTTGGTGGATTATGTCTCTGTTGTATCAGTGCTAATGGTCATTGTATTCTACATGGTTGAAAGCCTGTTTATTGACCTTCACAATGAGGTCACTCTTGTAAGGATCATGTATTTGTGGGATGAGCAGCACAGCTGATGATGTGGGGAGCGCCCAAGATCAATTTGCCAAAATGCTCTGCCGATGGTAAACAGTGTATTCTCATAAGGCTACCAGGAAGCCTGCAATGACTGCCCTTCACCGTCAGGCCCGTTGGCGCTGGTGTCTCCAACACAGACAATGGAACCTGAACATGTGGGGGAATGTCATGTTCAGTGATGAGTCCAGGTTCTGTCTGCCAAAGCTGGACGGCAGGTCAAAGTATGGAGACGACGTGGAGAACGCTATGCTGATTGTTGAACCGATGGAGTAACAGCTTCTGGTGGGGGCAGTGTCATGGTGTGAGGGGGGGCATCTCCCTCACTGGTAAAACAAGGCTTGTCATCATTGAAGGCCATCTCAATGCAGGAAGATATCAGGATGAGATTCTGCAGCCAGTGGTGATCCCATATCTCCACAATCTGGGACCTAACTTCATCCTCCAAGAAACAACGCCCCCCCACAGAGCCAGGGTTATCACAGACTACCTCCACAATGTGGGAGGAGAGAGAATGGACCGGCCTCCAAGAGTCCACACCTCAACCCAACTCAACATGTAGGATCCGCTTGGGCGTGCTGTACGTGTTAGAGTGACCAACACAACCACGCCGGCTGACCTGCAACCAATCCTGGTTGAGGAATGGAACGCCATCCCACAGCAACGTGTGACCAGGTTGGTGACCAGCATGAGGAGGAGGTGCCAGGCTGTTGTGGCTGCGTATGGATCTTCCACCGCTACTGAGGCTCCTGACGGTGGAGTCAATCAATCAATATGTCTTGTTTGTTCCTTGTTACTGATAGAGAGTTCAATCATCCACCAAACAACTCACAACAAGAGTCAACACCAACAGGAGAATACACTGTTTACCATCGACACCGGGCTCCCCACATCATCAGCTGTGCTGCTCATCCCACAAATACATGATCCAACAAGAGTGACCTCATTGTGAAGGTCAATAAACAGGCTTTCACCATGTACAATACAATGACCATTAGCATTAGCATCACCATTAGCATTGGACCAACAGAGAAACAATCCACCAAACACCAGTTAACTTTGTTTTCCCCAGTTGATATACTTTATAGTGCTGGTTTGACTGGGACCAAACCAGCACTCAGACCAGTTCTGTGAGTGTGTTGTCAAGGTTAGAGGAGTACAGTGTCAGGGGTTACCATAGTTACCATCTCCATGTTCTCCTGGGTAACGAAGCGGAGCTTGTTGTCGAGGCGACGCAGAGAGAGAGCCAGATCCTCGTTCTTCCTGCTCAGACGCTTGTTTTTATCCAGAAGAGGAAGAAACTGACTCTCCGTCTCCCGGAGACGCTTCAGCTGCAGGACGGAGACAAAGACAGGTTTTAGAGGGCTATGGCTCAGAGCTGCATTATGTTAATGAGTGTGTAGTTAATGTGTGTGTTATGTACTGGTTACCAGTTCATTATGTTAATGAGTGTGTAGTTAATGTGTGTGTTATGTACTGGTTACCAGTTCATTATGTTAATGAGTGTGTAGTTAATGTGTGTGTTATGTACTGGTTACCAGTTCATTATGTTAATGAGTGTGTAGTTAATGTGTGTGTTATGTACTGGTTACCAGTTCATTGTGTTAATGAGTGTGTAGTTAATGTGTGTATTATGTACTGGTTACCAGTTCGTTGTGTTAATGAGTGTGTAGTTAATGTGTGTATTATGTACTGGTTACCAGTTCGTTGTGTTAAAGAGTGTATAGTTAATGTGTGTATTATGTACTGGTTACCAGTTCGTTGCGTTCCTCTGACAGCAGAGCGTTCCGATCCTCCAGCTTCCTGACGACAGCGCTGAGCTCAGCAATTCTTAACTGAAACCTGCGAGTGTCCCGGTCCTCCTGAGTCTACACACACACACACACACACACACACACACACACACACACACACACACACACACACACACACACACACACACACACACACACACACTGAGTTTTATATATATATATATATAAATATCTGCTTCTGAGGGAGAACTACGACTCCCATGGTGCATTTCACTAACAAATAGCCAACCACAGAGCTTCTGTCAGTATAGACGTAGAAAGCTGATCAAACAGCAGCTGAGGCCCATGGGTAATGTAGTCTTTACCTGATTAGTCAGAACCAAAGGACTGTCTGTGAGGACAGGTAGACAGGTAACACCAGGTGATGTAGTAACACCAGGTGACGTAGTAACACTAGGTGACACCAGGTGATGTAGTAACACCAGGTGACACCGGGTGACGTAGTAACACCAGGTGACACCAGGTGATGTAGTAACACCAGATGACGTAGTAACACCAGGTGACGTAGTAACAACAGGTGACACCAGGTGATGTAGTAACATCAGATGATGTAGTAACACCAGGTGACACCAGGTGATGTAGTAACACCAGATGACGTAGTAACACCAGGTGATGTAGTAACACCAGGTCACACCAGGTGATGTAGTAACACCAGATGACGAAGTAACACCAGGTGACCTAGTAACACCAGGTAACGTAGTAACACCAGGTGACACCAGGTGATGTAGTAACACCAGGTGATGTAGTAACACCAGGTAACGTAGTAACACCAGGTGACACCAGGTGATGTAGTAACACCAGGTGATGTAGTAACACCAGGTGACACCAGGTGATGTAGTAACACCAGATGACGTAGTAACACCAGGTGACGTAGTAACAACAGGTGACACCAGGTGATGTAGTAACATCAGATGATGTAGTAACACCAGGTGACACCAGGTGATGTAGTAACACCAAATGACGTAGTAACACCAGGTGATGTAGTAACACCAGGTGACACCAGGTGATGTAGTAACACCAGATGACGAAGTAACACCAGGTGACCTAGTAACACCAGGTAACGTAGTAACACCAGGTGACACCAGGTGATGTAGTAACACCAGGTGACGTAGTAACCCCAGGTGACACGAGATGACGTATTAACCCCAGGTGACACCAGATGACGTATTAACCCCAGGTGACACCAGGTGTCGTAGTAACACCAGGTGACACCAGGTGATATAGTAACACCAGGTAACGTAGTAACACCAGGTGTTGTAGTAACACCAGGTGACTCCAGGTGACGTAGTAACACCAGGTGACGTAGTAACACCAGGTGATGTAGTAACACCAGGTGACACCAGGTGATGTAGTAACCCCAGGTGACACCAGTGACGTAGTAACCCCAGGTGACACCAGGTGACGTAGTAACCCCAGGTGACGTAGTAACACCAGGTGTCGTAGTAACACCAGGTGACACTAGGTGATGTAGTAACACCAGGTGACGTAGTATCACCAGGTGACGTAGTATCACCAGGTGACACTAGGTGACACCAGGTGACACAAGGTGACATAGTAACACCAGGTGACGTAGTAACACCAGGTGACACCAGGTGATGTAGTAACACCATGTGACGTAGTAACACCAGGTGACGTAGTAACACCAGGTGACACCAGGTGATGTAGTAACACCATGTGACATAGTAACACCAGGTGACACCAGGTGATGTAGTAACACCATGTGACGTAGTAACACCAGGTGACACCAGGTGACGTAGTAACACCAGGTGTCGTAGTAACACCAGGTGACACCAGATGACGTAGTTACCCCAGGTGACACCAGGTGACATAGTAACACCAGGTGTCGTAGTAACACCACGTGACTCCAGGTGACGTAGTAACACCAGGTGACACCAGGTGATGTAGTAACCCCAGGTGACACCAGTGACGTAGTAACCCCAGGTGACACCAGGTGACGTAGTAACCCCAGGTGACACCAGGTGATGTAGTAACACCAGGTGTCGTAGTAACACCAGGTTACTCCAGGTGACGTAGTAACACCAGGTGACACTAGGTGATGTAGTAACACCAGGTGACACCAGGTGACACAAGGTGACGTAGTAACACCAGGTGACGTAGTAACACCAGGTGACACCAGGTGACGTAGTACATCCGTGCACATAGAGCTGTAGAATGTAGAACGGTTGTTGTAGAGCTACAGAGCTGTTCTGTTGTTACACAACACACTTTGAAACACTTTTGATTTGTTTAGGTTCCGTTTGAGTTAACGATATAATAACGCATTAACACTAATTTGATTTAACTGAGGTCACTAGCTCCGCCTCTGCCCTGCCCCTGGGCCGTCCTCCTGGAGACTTTCTACCCGTCCACCTGAGGTCAATAGTCATGGTGACTCTGAAGGAGGCGGAGCCTGAAGTAGGATGTCATAGTAAACTTCAAACTTCACCACGACCACGTACATGACCACGTGCACAACTATGTACTGCAGCTGCCCTCACAAAGTACTACTGTAGCATTCAGTATGCATACTACTCGGACATACTTCCTCATAACACCGTGAACTTTGACCCTCTTGCTCATATATCTGCTGTGCAGAGGATTGTGGGTCAGAACAGCCAGAACATCATGCTGCTTTCATTCTGCTAAATGCGACCAGATGTAGCAGAACATCCTGGTACTTCTGGCATACTAAATACTAGGCTAGTATGGGTATTACCATACTAAAGACTAGGGTAGTATGGGTACTGTGTTTAAACTGTGACATGAAGTGAAGTATTTCATGCAGTATGAGCAGGCAGAGGCGGAGCTTACGATGTGAGGAGCAGTGTTAGGGGCGGGGTTTAGGGCGAGGCCGGGGTAGTTTAGCCCCGCCCTCTGAGCGTCTCTCAGGGATGCGATTTGCTGTTCGGCAGCCTGAGTCTGCAGCTGGAGGCGGTGGGCGTGGCCAGCCTGCAGACCAAGGGCTTTATCCAAAACACTGACCGCTCGGTCCTTCAGCTTTATCTCATCCATCTGCACACACACAGGTAGACACACAGGTAGACACACAGGTAGACAGGTTAGAGACAGACAGGTAAGGGGCGGGGTTAGTCAAACACACAGGTAAGGGGCGGCGTTTGTCAGACAGGTAAGGGGCAGGGTTAGTCAGACAGGTAAGGGGCGGGGTTAGACAGGTAAGGGGCGGGGTTAGTCAGACAGGTAAGGCGTGGGGTTAGTCGACAGGTAAGGGGCGGGGTTAGTTAGACAGGTAAGGGGTGGGGTTAGTCAGACAGGTAAGGGGCGGGGTTAATCGGACAGGTAAGGGGCGGGGTTAGACAGGTAAGGGGTGGAGTTAGACAGGTAAGGGACCGGGTTAAACAGGTAAGAGGTGGGGTTAGTCAGACAGGTAAGGGGCGGGGTTAGTCGGACAGGTAAGGGGCGGGGTTAGTCAGACAGGTAAGGGTTGAACCTGACGTCTATCAATTAATTTTCTAAAAGAGAGACTCGATGGGGACCTGAGCAGAGCCAGACCCGACTCAAATAGACTTGAGGATAATCAGACCCGATCCAAAATGCCATGGACCTGAGAGGTCAGCAGCAGCAGCAGCATTAAATCCATCATTAACAAGCAGCTGGTGGGAAAGAGCAGCGACATATAATAATAATGATGATGATGATGATGATGATGATGATGATAATAATAAAGGTCCAGAATATAGCAGAGTCTCTCCACTGGGTTGAACCAGTCAGTCAGACTCTGTTCATGTTTAAATGAATCTATTCATTCATCAGAGTCCACCAGAGGAACATCGTGTGTCATTGCTCATTGTGTGTGTGTGTGTGTGTGTGTGCGCGCGCGTGCGTGTGTGTGTGCGCGTGCGCGTGCGTGTGCGTGTGCGTGTGTGTGGCAGTGGGTCGTACCAGGCGGCGGATCTCCCTCTCACAGTCCCTCTTGGTTCTGTTCAGCTCCTCCTGGTGCTGGTGATGAGCCGATCGGAGCTCGGCTGCTCGGGCCTGGCTGGCCTGCTGAGCCGACGTCAGAGCCTCCTCAGCGCTCCTCTTGGCTCCTCTCTGCTCCTGAACCTCCTGCTGGAGGCGACAACGCTCCGCCTCCCAGCTCCTCCTCGCCTCCTCCACCTCCACCAGCAGGGCGCTCCGCACCTGAGGGACGAGAGGACGGAGAGGCTGAAACACTCCATCACTCCTGAGGAGGTCAACACTGGATCAGGTGTGGGTCAGGTGTAGATCAGGTGTGGATCAGGTGTAGATCAGGTGTGGATCAGGTGTGGATCAGGTGTAGATCAGGTGTGGATCAGGTGTGGATCAAGTGTAGATCAGGTGTAGATCAGGTGTGGGTCAGGTGTAGATCAGGTGTGGATCAGGTGTAGATCAGGTGTGGGTCAGGTGTAGATCAGGTGTAGATCAGGTGTAGATCAGGTGTAGATCAGGTGTGGATCAAGTGTAGATCAGGTGTAGATCAGGTGTGAACCAGGTGGGTCACCTTGTCTGTGGACCCGTCCCTCAGCGTCAGCACCAGGCCGTTGAGGCGCTGAATCTCTCCGTCTTTGATCTTGATGACCCTCATCAGCTCCATCTCGTGTTGCCGTAGTAACGTCTCCCTGGTAACCGCCAGCTCCTTCTGCTTCTCCTCGTGGAGTTTGGTCTTCAGCTCCGTCATGGTGACCGTCGCCCGGTGATGCTCCGCCTTCAGCTCCTGGCTCTTTTCCCTCTCCAGACGGCTCACCTGTGGGCGGTATGACATCAGTGGTGGTTCACAGGGACCCCGGTGGAACTCTGGGATCTGTAGTCCTTACCTTGTTCTTCTCATGTTGTAGTTCTATCTGGATGTCCGTCAGTTTGGCTCTCAACTCCTCATTGGCTGCTTGAAGCGTTGCCATGGCGTCAGGTCGCTCCCCCTTCCCTCGCCCCCCTGCTGCTCTCTTTGACATCACCCCCACCTGCAGGCTCCGCCTCCCCAACCAGCTGTCCGTCAATCAGAAGATGGACTACATCTGGACCTGAGGACACACAGAGACACACACAGAGACACACACCTGAGTCAGTGAGACAGCGCCTACCAAAGCAAAGGTCAGAGACCGGGTCCTGGTCCGGGTCAAACAGAGACCGGGTCCTGGTCCGGGTTAAACGGAGACCGGGTCCCGGTCCGGGTCAAACGGAGACCGGGTCCTGGTCCGGGTTAAACGGAGACCCTGTCTTGGCCCGGCACGTTGGGGGGGTCAACGCGTGAAGTCCGGTCCTGGGACACGTTGGGGGGGTCCAGGTCTCTGATCACCTCCTGTGATGCAGGACAGGTGAACCTCTGACAGGTGAATTAACGCTGTCATGGCAACCGGCAGTAATACATGATGTTCCCATGGCAACAACATTAACACACACACACACACACACACACACACACACACACTGACATTTCCGGCCTAACTGAGCACACACACATGAAAAGATGTAGATCACTCACCGTCCAATAGGAAGCCTCGGACACTGCATCGCTTAAGTGTGTGTGTATGTGTGTGCACGTGTATGTGTGTGTGTGTGCACGTGTGTGTGTGTGTGTGTGTGACAGTCGGTTAGCCTCCTATTCTGAGCATGCTAACCAGCTAGCTTCACTGCAGCTCACTGTGTGTGTGTGTGTGTGTGTTAGCTGCCAGCATCAGCCTCCTTCCACCTACCTGTCTGTCCCTCTGTCTCTCTCTCTGTAGACCTGTCTGTCTCTCTCTCTATCTGTCTGTCTCTGTCAGCATTTAGCTCCTGTCAGTGAGTGTTTGTGTGTCGATGCTGTTAGCATCTCTGCAGCCTCTGCTGGCGTCATCCAGTCCTCCTCCTCCTCCTCTTCCTCCTCTTCTTCCTCCTCTTCTTCCTCCCAGCATCCTTCAGTGTAACACAGAGCTGAAACCTCCAGAGCTCTGTCTCCATCTGCTGGACAACCGCCGTCATCACAGCATCATCAAAGCATCATCACATCATCATCACATCATCATCACATCATCATCATCAAAGCATCATCATCGCAGCATCATCGCATCATCACAGCATCATCACATCATCACCATCAAAGCATCATCATCGCAGCATCATCGCACCATCATCATCACAGCATCATCATCACAGCATCATCACATCACCATCACATCATCATCACAGCATCATCACAGCATCATCACAGCATCATCACATCATCATCACAGCATCATCACAGCATCATCAAAGCATCATCACATCATCATCAAAGCATCGTCACATCATCATCAAAGCATCATCACATCATCATCACATCATCATCACAGCATCATCACATCATCATCATCACATCATTATCACAGCATCATCACATCATCATCACATCATCATCACATCATCATCACAGCATCATATCATCATCACAGCGTCATCACATCATCATCATCACATCATCATCACAGCATTATCACAGCGTCATCACATCATCATCACTGCATCATCACAGCATCATCACATCATCATCAAAGCATCATCACAGCATCATCACATCATCATCACATCATCATCACAGCATCATCACAGCATCGTCACATCATCATCAAAGCATCATCACATCACCATCACAGCATCATCACATCATCATCAAAGCATCATCATCATCATCAAAGCATCATCACATCATCATCACAGCATTATCACATCATCATCACAGCATCATCACAGCATCATCACATCATCATCACAGCATTATCACAGCATTATCACATCATCATCACAGCGTCATCACATCATCACCACATCATCATCACAGCGTCATCATCACAGCATCATCACATCATCATCACAGCGTCATCACATCATCATCACAGCATCATCACATCATCATCACATCATCATTACATCATCACGCATAAGACATAAAATAAGACATTCAATGTAATAATTACCTAAATGCAACACATAAGTTTACAATATACAGTATGCTGAGACAGACAGACAGACAAAACTGAGAACTGTGACAGGTCCCGGGTTCAGATCCCGAACGAGCCCCCAATTTATGTTACGCACCTATCTAGTGGGGTCTGAGCGTAAAAGACAGAGACAGACAGAGAGACAGACAGACAGACAGACAGACTGTCGTATGATGGGGTTTTCGGAGATGACCCCAGACGCAGAGAGACTGGCAGAACAGGAGGTTTTCTTTAACAAAAAGCGAGCTTTAATGCAGCTGAGAGCAAAATCCAAAAACAGAAAAAACACCAGGTAACATCCAAACACAAAACAAAAATGCAGAGACACGGGACCGAGCAGGCAGACAAGGAGACAGGATGAACAACAACGACCCGACAAGGACACAGGGGAAACACACAGACTTAAATACTAAAGCAAACAAAACACAGGTGAAACAAATCAGGGCAGGGCAGACAATCAACAGAGGGAAGTAAAACTAGACAAGACACAGGAGGAGAGGATCACCAAAATAAAACAGGAAACACAGGAATAATAAACCAGACAACAAATCCAAACACAAAAACAAGCAACAATTCAAAAACAAAAAGGCTGGCACAGCCAGAACATGACACAGACAGACAGAGAGACAGAGAGAGAGAGACAGACAGAGAGACAGAGAGAGAAAGAGACAGACAGACAGACAGATAGACACACAGATAGACAGAGACAGAGAGAGAGAGACAGACAGAGAGAGTGACAGAGAAACCGAGGGACAGACAGACAGACAGACAGACAGAAAGACGGACAGACAGAGAGACAGACAGACAGACAGACAGAGAGACAGACAGAGAGACAGACAGACAGAGAGACAGAGAGAAAGACACAGACAGACAGACAGAGAGACAGAGAGAGAGAGACATAGAGACAGACAGACATACAGAGAGACAGAGAGAGAGACATACAGACAGACAGACAGACAGACTGACAGAATGAGTTGAATTAGGTTCAGGTTCAGGTTCAGGTGACTTTATTTGTACCCGTCCGAATGAGCTGAAATGAAACGATGTTGGACGACACGTCTTCAGCAGTAAACAGTGTGTGTGTGTGTGTGTGTGTGTATGTGTGTGCATGTGTGTGTGTGTGTGTGTGTGTGTATGTGTGCGTGTGTGTGTGTGTGTGTGTGGCGTATAACAACCCATAATTGTCTTCTTCTATCATGATATCAGGTTTCCGTGGCAACAGACAAAGAGCAACGGGTGGCTGAATTACTGTGGTTACAGATAGAGACAGAGAAAGAGACACAGAGAGACAGAGAGAGAGAGAGACAGAGATAGAGACAGAGACACAGAGAGACAGAGAGAGACACAGAGAGACAGAGAGAGACACAGACAGAGAGAGAGAGAGAGAGAGAGACATAGACAGAGACAGAGAGAGAGAGACACAAGGAGAAAGAGAGACAGAGACAGAGACAGAGAGGCAGTGGTTCACCCCAGACTGTCTGTCCCTCTGTCTGTCCATCTGTCCCCTGGAGAAGAAGTGGGGACCACTACCAGGACTGTGGAGGACGTTGTGGTCATTAACAAACTGATGCTAACAGATTAGCTCACTCGCTTCGTCCAAACCTGTCTGTCATGTGACCATCGATGCAGGTCGTAGCGGCCCCGAAGAGTCATCACGAGACAGGAAGTCCAGCTGTAAACAGGAAGTTCACCTGTAAACAGGAAGTTCACCTGTAAACAGGAAGTCCAGCTGTAAACAGGAAGTCCAGCTGTAAACAGGAAGTCCACCTGTAAACACCACCACCACCACCGGTGTGTTTGAAGAGCACTTTAATTAAAACACGTCATGAACTACAGCCAATGAATCAGAACATACATAGACACCGTCCAATGAGAAGTCAGGACACTAAAAAACATCCAATCAGAACATCAGGACACAACATCTGTCCAATCACAGCTCACCGTGGTGGAGAGGGGGGGTTACATCACGTTTACAGCAGCATCCTGATAACAAACATATAAAAACACACGGTAGACATGGGGGGGGGGGCGTCCTGCTCCCGGCTCGGCCAGTCAGATCGTCCTCTGAGGACCATCGACAGCTGATCAACATGAAACACGAGACGAACAACTGAGTTAGAAAAGATCTGCTTCTTTGATACAAAGTCATAAAAACTGAAGGAACTACGACTCCCATGATGCATTTCACTGAGCTTCACACCTCTCTGACTGCCTTCTTCTCCAGTGCAACAGTAGCTGAGGCTCATGGGTATTGTAGTATTTAGAGACGGAACCAAAGTAAGTGAATAATTGAAACTGGTGTTCAGAACATGGACCTGGTCCTGGCTCAGTCCACTGAGACCACCGAGACCACCTGAAGACACCGAGACCACCTGAAGACCACCTGAAGACACCGACACCGCTGGACGGGTAGCAGATGTATATTGTTGATATTCATATAATATAATATAATGTATAATTATAAATAATAAAATATACTGTATAATATAATAATAATAATAATAATATTATTATTAATATTATTAATAATACTCTTATTATTAGTCTAGTCTCTGTGGTTCTTTCTGGTCTCAGAGGAACCCTCAGTTTGGAACCAGCACTCAGCACTGGGAGCCAGAACAGGATGTGCTCAGCGTGGTGCAACACGAGGTCCTGGGAGGTTAAGGGTCTGGAAGGGTGTGGAAGGTCTTGGATGAGTTCTACGAAGGTTCTAGATGGTTCTGTAGGGTTCTGAGACTCATCTCATCTTCCTCAGTCGGGCTCCGTTCTCCTTGTCTCCTTTCTTTAAGGAAGTGATGTAATGATGAAAGAGCACTTCCTGTTCCTTCTTCCTGCTGAGGGCGTCGAAGCGTCGGTCGCCACGGCAACGAGCACAGAACTCCTTAAAGGTCGACCTGCGGAGAGAAAACAAGAAACACCTGACGGTTAGAGTCCAACCAGAACCAGGAGCTGGACTCAGACTGATACCTGCTGGTCCAGGTGAGGAGCTGGACTCAGACTGATACCTGCTGGTCCAGGTGAGGAGCTGGACTCAGACTGATACCTGCTGGTCCAGGTGAGGAAGTGGACTCAGACTGATACCTGCTGGTCCAGGTGAGGAAGTGGACTCAGAGTGATACCTGCTGGTCCAGGTGAGGAGGTGGACTCAGGTGATACCTGCTGGTCCAGGTGAACAGCTGGACTCAGAGTGATACCTGCTGGTCCAGGTGAACAGCTGGACTCAGAGTGATACCTGCTGGTCCAGGTGAGCAGGTGGACTCAGGTGATACCTGCTGGTCCAGGTGAGCAGCTGGACTCAGAGTAATACCTGCTGGTCCAGGTGAACAGCTGGACTCAGAGTGATACCTGCTGGTCCAGGTGAACAGCTGGACTCAGAGTGATACCTGCTGGTCCAGGTGAGCAGGTGGACTCAGAGTGATACCTGCTGGTCCAGGTGAGCAGGTGGACTCAGAGTGATACCTGCTGGTCCAGGTGAGCAGGTGGACTCAGGTGATGTACCTGCTGGTCCAGGTGAGCAGGTGGACTCAGGTGATGTACATGCTAGTCCAGGTGAGCAGGTGGACTCAGAGTGATACCTGCAGGTCCAGGTGAGCAGGTGGACTCAGGTGATGTACCTGCTGGTCCAGGTGAGCAGCTGGACTCGGGTGATGTACCTGCTGGTCCAGGTGAGCAGGTGGACTCAGGTGATGTACCTGATAGTGATGTTGGTGTCCTCCAGCAGCTGTCTGAACTCGTGTCTGGCCTTTTGGAGTTTACTCTTCTTCTCTTTGTACTCGTCCTTCATCCTGCTCTTCACGAACTGATCAAACACCTGTACACATACACACACACACACACACATAGTAACATCACAGTGACATCACAAAGGTGTGACATCATGAAAGCAGGTGTTTCTACATCAGTGTGAATGAAGCGACCTGTTTCCTCTGGTGTGAGGTCAGCAGCAGGTAGCGCGGGTCAAACACCATCTTATGTAGCTCCTTCTCCCAGCTAGAGAACGCCGACACCTCAGAGACACACACACCTTTACTATTAAAACACCTTTACTATTAGTACACATTTACTATTAGTACACATTACTATTAGTACACCTTTACTATTAGTACACCTTTGCTATTAGAACACCTTACTATTAGTACACCTTTACTATTAGTACACCTTTACTATTAGTACACCTTTACTATTAGAACACCTTACTATTAGAACACCTTTACTATTAGTACACCTTTACTATTAGTACACATTAATATTAAAACACCTTACTATTAGTACACCTTTACTATTAGTACACCTTTACTATTAGTACACATTAATATTAGAACACCTTACTATTAGTACACCTTTACTATTAGTACACCTTTACTATTAGAACACCTTACTATTAGTACACCTTTACTATTAGTACACCTTTACTATTAGTACACATTAATATTAGAACACCTTACTATTAGTACACCTTTACTATTAGTACACATTAATATTAGAACACCTTACTATTAGTACACCTTTACTATTAGTACACCTTTACTATTAGAACACCTTACTATTAGTACACCTTTACTATTAGTACACCTTTACTATTAGTACACCTTTACTATTAGAACACCTTTACTATTAGTACACCTTTATTATTAGTACACATTAATATTAGAACACCTTACTATTAGTACACCTTTACTATTAGTACACCTTTACTATTAGAACACCTTACTATTAGTACACCTTTACTATTAGTACACCTTTACTATTAGTACACATTAATATTAGAACACCTTACTATTAGTACACCTTTACTATTAGTACACATTAATATTAGAACACCTTACTATTAGTACACCTTTACTATTAGTACACCTTTACTATTAGAACACCTTACTATTAGTACACCTTTACTATTAGTACACCTTTACTATTAGTACACCTTATTATTAGTACACCTTTACTATTAGTACACCTTTACTATTAGAACACCTTATTATTAGTACACCTTTACTATTAGTACACCTTTACTATTAATACACCTTTACTATTAGAACACCTTACTATTAGTACACCTTTACTATTAGTACACCTTTACTATTAGAACACCTTATTATTAGTACACCTTTACTATTAGAACACCTTACTATTAGTACACCTTTACTATTAGTACACCTTTACTATTAGTACACATTAATATTAGAACACCTTACTATTAGCACACCTTTACTATTAGTACACCTTTACTATTAGTACACATTAATATTAGAACACCTTACTATTAGTACACCTTTACTATTAGTACACCTTTACTATTAGTACACATTACTATTAGAACACCTTACTATTAGTACACCTTTACTATTAGTACACCTTTACTATTAGTACACATTACTATTAGAACACCTTACTATTAGTACACCTTTACTATTAGTACACCTTTACTATTAGTACACATTACTATTAGTACACCTTTACTATTAGTACACCTTTACTATTAGTACACCTTTACTATTAGTACACATTACTATTAGTACACCTTTACTATTAGAACACCTTACTATTAGTACACCTTTACTATTAGTACACATTAATATTAGAACATCTTACTATTAGTACACCTTTACTATTAGAACACCTTACTATTAGAACAAATTACTATTAATACACATTACTATTAGTACACCTTACTATTAGTACACCTTTACTATTAGTACACATTAATATTAGAACACCTTACTATTAGAACACCTTACTATTAGAACACGTTTACTATTAGTACACCTTACTATTAGTACACTTTTACTATTAGTACACCTTTACTATTAGTACACATTAATATTAGTACACCTTACTATTAGTACACCTTTACTATTAGTACACATTAATATTAGAACACCTTACTATTAGAACACCTTTACTATTAGTACACCTTACTATTAGTACACTTTTACTATTAATACACCTTTACTATTAGTACACATTTACTATTAGTACACCTTTACTATCAGTACACTCTATTTCATACTGGGATTTATCTATATAATATACATAGATATAGATATATATGTGTGTATATTAGTGTATTAGCCCTCTCTCTATATATATATATATATACTATATATATAGTATATATACGTATATATGTGTGTGTATATTAGTGTATTACCCCTCTCTCTATATATATATATTTATATATATGTGTGTGTGTATAATAGTGTATAACCCCCCTCTCTCTATATATGTGTATAATAGTGTATAACCCCTCTCTCTATATATATGTGTATAATAGTGTATAACCCCTCTCTATATATATATTTATATGTGTATAATAGTGTATAACCCCTCTCTCTATATATATGTATAATAGTGTATAACCCCTCTCTCTATATATGTGTATAATAGTGTATAACCCCTCTCTCTATATATGTGTATAATAGTGTATAACCCCTCTCTCTATATATATATGTGTGTAATAGTGTATAACCCCTCTCTATATATATATGTGTATAATAGTGTATAACCCCTCTCTCTATATGTGTATAATAGTGTATAACCCCTCTCTATATATGTATATAATAGTGTATAACCCCTCTCTCTCTATATATATGTGTGTATAATAGTGTATTACCCCTCTCTCTATACATATATGTGTATAATAGTGTATAACCCCTCTCTATATATATATGTGTATAATAGTGTAATACCCCTCTCTCTCTATATATATGTGTATAATAGTGTATTACCCTTCTCTCTATATATATATGTGTATAATAGTGTATTACCCTTCTCTCTCTATATATATGTGTATAATAGTGTAATACCCCTCTCTCTCTCTATATATGTGTATAATAGTGTATTACCCCTCTTTCTCTCTCTATATATATATATGTGTATGATAGTGTATTACCCCTCTCTCTCTATATATATATATATGTGTATAATAGTGTATTACCCCTCTCTCTCTCTATATATATATATATGTGTATAATAGTGTATTACCCTTCTCTCTCTCTCTATATATATATATATGTGTATAATAGTGTATTACCCCCTCTCTCTCTCTCTATATATATGTGTATGATAGTGTATTACCCCTCTCTCTATATATATATGTGTATAATAGTGTATTACCCCTCTCTCTATATATATATACGTATATATAGTGTATATATATATATATACGTATATATATGTGTGTGTGTATAATAGTGTATTACCCCTCTCTCCAGCATCATTTCCCTAAAATGAGCGATACGAAGCTCCAGGGGGAGGAGCTGAACTTCTCCTGGATGAGGGACGAGACACATCGACTCCTCTAGTCTGGAGAGAGACAGACAGGTAGACAGACAGGTAGACAGACAGACAGACAGACAGGTAGACAGACAGGTGGACAGACAGGTGGACAGAGAGACAGACAGGTAGACAGACAAGTAGACAGACACGTAGACAGACAGGAAGACAGACAGACAGACAGACAGACAGACAGGTAGACGGACAGGTGGACAGAGAGACAGACAGGTAGACAGGTAGACAGACAGGTGGACAGACAGGTGTGGTTATTTTACGCAGCGACAGAGAATCTTGAACTCAACATGTGACCAATCATATCCCTCCGTGATGATGACATCATCAGCTCAGAACCCTTTGACCTGGTTTCTGTTCTGCCCTCTGATTGGCTTGATCAGATTCACCTGTTTCTTTTGGAGGTATGGTCATGTGCATCATCTTTATCTTCATCGTTACCATGGAGACCAGGTGACTGACAGCTGCTGTCTGTGAGAAACAGACAAAGAGTCAGAGTTAGACAGGTGAGATGACAGACAGGTGAGATAACAGACAGGTGAGGGGACAGACAGGTGAGGTGAGGTGACAGGTGAGATGACAGACAGGTGAGATAACAGACAGGTGAGATGACAGACAGGTGAGGTGACAGACAGGTGAGGTGAGGTGACAGGTGAGATGACAGACAGGTGAGATGACAGACAGGTGAGATAACAGACAGGTGAGATAACAGACAGGTGAGGTGACAGACAGGTGAGATAACAGACAGGTGAGGTGAGGTGACAGGTGAGATGACAGACAGGTGAGATGACAGACAGGTGAGATAACAGACAGGTGAGGTGACAGACAGGTGAGGTGACAGGTGAGATAACAGACAGGTGAGGTGACAGACAGGTGAGATGACAGACAGGTGAGATAACAGACAGGTGAGTTTACAGACAGGTGAGATGACAGACAGGTGAGGTGACAGACAGGTGAGGTGTCAGACAGGTTAGGTGACAGACAGGTGAGGTGACAGACAGGTGAGGTGACAGACAGGTGAGATAACAGACAGGTGAGTTGACAGAGAGGTGAGGTGACAGGTTAGATAACAGACAGGTGAGATAACAGACAGGTGAGGTGTCAGGCAGGTGAGGTGACAGACAGGTGAGGTGACAGGTGAGATAACAGACAGGTGAGGTGACAGACAGGTGAGGTGACAAGTGAGATAACAGACAGGTGAGGTGTCAGACCAGCATGTGTCATCTTCTTCCTCTTGTGGGGCGGGTCCTCGATGATGCGGCTGATATCTCGACCGATCAGCTCCCCCGGTCTCTCCCAGACAGACAGGTGTATTGTGGGATTGAAGAAGAAGACGCGGTCGTCCCCGGTCCACACCACACACCTGTACACACATACACACACGCACACACATGTTCAGAGGAGTGTGTGTGTGTGTGTGTGTGTGTGTGTGTGTGTGTGTTTGTGTGTGACAGAGCAACAGTTACCATGGCGACCCCGGGACAGGGGTGGAGGCGACAGGACGTTTGTCTTTCCTTTCTCCTTCACTTCCCTCCTCTCCTCTGTCCTCACCTACACACTGCAACACACGCACACACACACACACACACACACACACACACACACACACACACACACACACACAGGAAACACATGTACATCTGAATTTGATCTGAGAACGATCAATCAGTAACCTGATCAGAGTATTACAATATTGATCAACCCTAACCTCTAACTAGCTCCACATCTAACTAGCTCCGCCTTTAACTAGCTCCGCATCTAACTAGCTCCAAATCTAACCAGCTCCGCTTTTAACTAGCTCCACATCTAACTAGCTCCACCTCTAACTAGCTCTACCTCTAACTAGCTCCACATCTAATTAGCTCCACATCTAACTAGCTCCGCCTTTAACTAGCTCCACATCTAACTAGCTCCAAATCTAACTAGCCCCCCTTAGCTAGCTCCACCTCTAACTAGCTCCACATCTAACTAGCTCTGCCTTTAACTAGCTCCGCATCTAACTAGCTCCAAATCTAACTAGCTCCGCTTTTAACTAGCTCCACATCTAACTAGCTCCACTTCTAACTAGCTCTACCTCTAACTACCTCCACCTCTAACTACCTCCACATCTAACTAGCTCCACATCTAACTAGCTCCACCTCTAACTAGCTCCACCTCTAACTACCTCCACCTCTAACTACCTCCACATCTAACTACCTCCACCTCTAACAGCTCCACATCTAACAACTACCTCACCTCTAACTACCTCCTCTAACTCCTCCACTTCTAACTACCTCCACAATCTAACTAGCTCCACTTCTAACTACCTCCACATCTAACTAGCTCCACCTCTAACTACCCTCCACATTCTAACTACCTCACACCTCTAACTCCTCCACATCTACTAGCTCCACAGCTACTAGCCCTACATCCACATCCTACTAGCTCCAACCTCTAACTACCTCCCATCTAACACCTCCACCTCTACTACCATACCCTCCACATCTAACTAGCTCCACATCTAACTAGCTCCACCTCTAACTAGCTCCACCCTAACTACCTCCACCTCTAACACCTCCACATCTAACTACCTCCACCTCTAACTACTAACTACCTCCACATCTAACTAGCTCCACTTCTAACTACCTCCACATCTAACTAGCTCCACCTCTAACTACCTCCACATCTAACTACCTCCACCTCTAACTACCTCCACATCTAACTAGCTCCACATCTAACTACCTCCACCTCTAACTAGCTCCACATCTAACTACCTCCACATCTAACTACCTCCACCTCTAACTAGCTCCACATCTAACTACCTCCACATCTAACTAGCTCCACATCTAACTACCTCCGCCTCTAGCTAGCTCCACATCTAACTAGCTCCACATCTAACTAGCTCCGCCTCTAACTAGCTCCACATCTAACTACCTCCACCTCTAACTAGCTCCACATCTAACTAGCTCCACATCTAACTAGCTCCGTCTCTAACTAGCTCTACCTCTAACTAGCTCTGCCTTTAACTAGCTCCACATCTAACTAGCTCCACTCAAACTAGCTCCACTTCTAACTAGCTCTGCATTTAACTAGCTCCACATCTAATTAGCTCCACATCTAACTAGCTCTGCCTTTAACTAGCTCCACATCTAACTAGCTCCGCCTTTAACTAGCTCCACATCTAACTAGCTCCACCTCTAACTAGCTCCACATCTAACTACCTCCACATCTAACTAGCTCCGCTTTTAACTAGCTCCACATCTAACTAGCTCCGCCTTTAACTAGCTCCGCATCTAACTAGCTCCACATCTAATTAGCTCCACATCTAACTAGCCCCCCTTAGCTAGCTCCACCTCTAACTAGCTCCACATCTAATTAGCTCCACATCTAACTAGCTCCAAATCTAACGAGCCCCCCTTAGCTAGCTCCACCTCTAACTAGCTCCACATCTAACTAGCTCCGCCTTTAACTAGCTCCGCATCTAACTAGCTCCAAATCTAACTAGCTCCGCTTTTAACTAGCTCCACATCTAACTAGCTCCACTTCTAACTAGCTCTACCTCTAACTAGCTCCACATCTAACTAGCTCTGTCTCTAACTAGCTCCGTCTCTAACTAGCTCCACATCTAACTAGCTCCGTCTCTAACTAGCTCCACCTCTAACTAGCTCCACATCTAACTAGCTCCGTCTCTAACTAGCTCCACATCTAACTAGCTCCGTCTCTAACTAGCTCCGTCTCTAACTTGCTCTACCTCTAACTAGCTCCACATCTAACTAGCTCCGTCTCTAACTAGCTCCGTCTCTAACTTGCTCTACCTCTAACTAGCTCCACATCTAACTAGCTCCGTCTCTAACTAGCTCCACCTCTAACTAGCTCCGTCTCTAACTAGCTCTACATCTAACTAGCTCCACATCTAACTAGCTCCACTTCTAACTAGCTCCGCCTTTAACTAGCTCCACATCTAACTAGCTCCACGTCTAACTAGCTTCGTCTCTAACTAGCTCTGCCTTTAACTAGCTCCACCTCTAACTAGCTCCATCTCTAACTAGCTCTGCCTTTAACTAGCTCCACATCTAACTAGCTCCACCTCTAACTAGCTCCGTCTCTAACTAGCTCTGCCTTTAACTAGCTCCACCTCTAACTAGCTCCACCTCTAACTAGCTCCGTCTCTAACTAGCTCTACCTCTAACTAGCTCCACATCTAACTAGCTCCGTCTCTAACTAGCTCCGTCTCTAACTTTCTCTACCTCTAACTAGCTCCACATCTAACTAGCTCCACCTCTAACTAGCTCCGTCTCTAACTAGCTCTACATCTAACTAGCTCCACATCTAACTAGCTCCACTTCTAACTAGCTCCGCCTTTAACTAGCTCCACATCTAACTAGCTCCACGTCTAACTAGCTTCGTCTCTAACTAGCTCTGCCTTTAACTAGCTCCACCTCTAACTAGCTCCATCTCTAACTAGCTCTGCCTTTAACTAGCTCCACATCTAACTAGCTCCACCTCTAACTAGCTCCGTCTCTAACTAGCTCTGCCTTTAACTAGCTCCACCTCTAACTAGCTCCACCTCTAACTAGCTCCGTCTCTAACTAGCTCCACATCTAACTAGCTCCACCTCTAACTAGCTCCGTCTCTAACTAGCTCTGCCTTTAACTAGCTCCACCTCTAACTAGCTCCACCTCTAAATAGCTCCGTCTCTAACTAGCTCCACATCTAACTAGCTCCACCTCTAACTAGCTCCGTCTCTAACTAGCTCTGCCTTTAACTAGCTCCACCTCTAACTAGCTCCACCTCTAACTAGCTCCGTCTCTAACTAGCTCTACCTCTAACTAGCTCCACATCTAACTAGCTCCACATCTAACTAGCTCTGCCTTTAACTAGATCCACATCTAACTAGCTCCACCTCTAACTAGCTCCGCCTCCAGCAGCTATATGAGTCACATGACCTGAGTCTAAACGCAGTAACTCACCTGTTTGTTGTCATCCATCTCTCTCTCCGTCCTCAGCAGTAGAGAAACTTTACCTCTGCTCATCACTCGCTTCTCTGACGACACAAGAAATAAAACTTTATTTAAACTCCTGACAGAAACAAACACTGATTATTGATTATTATACATTTATTGATTAGTTATCAATCAGTCACTGATCACTACGACTCCATCAACACCACTGGACCTGGACTGGACCTGGACCTGAACTGGACCTGAACCAGACTCCTCTTCATCAGTCTCTGTGAGAGTAAAAGTCTTCAGCGGAGGGAAAGTAAAGAGACTCAACGTGACAGATGAAGACTTCCTGCGGCTGAATGTGATCCTCCATGAGACACGATGACAGAGGACACGTGGTCATGTGACCGTGAGAGACAGAGAGATAGACAGACAGAGGGACAGGCAGAGACAGAAAGACAGAGAGACAGACAGACAGACAGA